>CM035434.1:5705024-5767524 GCA_020310875.1 Ceratopteris richardii
CCTATGTTTTGTTTGCATTTGGTGCTAGGCTTCATTATGGCTGAGTTTGCCCATCACTTCCGGAAGTGATAGAAACTCAGTTCGCAGAGCTTCTTGTGAGTTCATGCTCGTGGTGTGTGCGCGTTGTGGGGTGTGTGTGTGAGCATGTATTCATTCTGAGCTCTATACCCACTATTGGGCACTGAGGACGTTAGTGGGGATGTCATAGTATTGAGTCGATACTGTGCATAGTGGAGCTGATATGCTATGTAGTCTTGTGGTTGACTACCATGAGCTTGTAGTTGCACTTTCCTTTGAGGGTGAATTTGGGGTTTACCTCGATTCATTCTCGTATATATGATTGTCGTATTAGCGGACATGCAGTTTTCACTTGTGGATTCTTCGTCCGAGTTGCGACCAGTTGTTAGGTGTGTATACCCTATCAACTATGCTTTTTCTGTAATTTTTCCTATGTTTTGTTTGCATTTGGTGCTAGGCTTCATTATGGCTGAGTTTGCCCATCACTTCCGGAAGTGATAGAAACTCAGTTCGCAGAGCTTCTTGTGAGTTCATGCTCGTGGTGTGTGTGCGTTGTGGGGTGTGTGTGTGAGCATGTATTCATTCTGAGCTCTATACCCACTATTGGGCACTGAGGACGTTAGTGGGGATGTCATAGTATTGAGTCGATACTGTGCATAGTGGAGCTGATATGCTATGTAGTCTTGTGGTTGACTACCATGAGCTTGTAGTTGCACTTTCCTTTGAGGGTGAATTTGGGGTTTACCTGGATTCATTCTGGTATATATATATATATATATATGTGTGTGTGTGTGTGTGTGTGTAAATATATATATATATATATATATATATATATATATATATATATATATATATATATATGTGTGTATGTGTATGTATGTATAGATGTGTGTGTGTGTATATATGTATATATACATATACACACACAGATTATATATATATATATATATATATATATATATATATATATATATATATATATATATATATATATATATATATATATATATATATATATATATATATATATATATATATATGTGTGTGTGTGTGTGTGTGTGTGTAGGTGTGTCATACATACATGCATGCATGCATACATACATACATAATACATATGTCAATGGTCATACATATTACATGTAACATGTTACATAAGATATCTACATTCATGATTCATCATTTATAACTTGTGATTTTGAACTTGAAAATTTTAACGTTCAACATACGATTATTCATATCAAAAGACTACACAAGAATAACATTGAATTTGAGCAAGAGCAAGAGGCAAAGGGTGTGTGTGAAGAGAGCTTCAAAAAAGAAGCATTGCAAGGGCTCGGATCACTCCTCATGCAAGAGAAAATTCAAGCGAATATGTTTGCTGCCCATGTTGAGTGTTTAAGTCCAAAAAAAAAGGGTTGACGAAACTCCCACAAACCGGATGAGGTGGTACGAATGGGAAGAACCGAACCAGAAGGGTGAACCGGATCTAGTGGTGCATGCACCAGTGCTACCATGAAGGGAGGTAAGGGGGCAAGGATCATCATATGACATCAAAGTTTCGAAATCTGATGACAGCTGATGGTATAGGCAGTAAAAAGATGTTTGTTGATAACCAAGGACTATGGCAAAAGTAGCTTTGGGCAACTAACTGCAAACTAGGACTTGACCACCACCCAACACCATCACCTATGACGCAAACGAGGCGTAAAGAACACCACCTATGAGGCAGAAAAGCCTGGGCACCTCTAAGCAATGGTAACTGCTCAAAACCACCACTGGCCCTGCCTGTGTAACTGCCTAGACACGTTCAAGCCACATCGGGCCACCTCTTGACCAAGGCGGCTGTTGGACATGAAGCTGGAAAGGGAGCACATATAAGGAGGTGCCTACCCAGGTTAAGAATATATGTTTACACACGAGGGAGCACATATACTCTTGTAGAGCACTTGTTGTACACTTTGCTCACCTTGGCAGCAGCCTGCTATCCAGTCCAGCAAGGAAGTCCCTACCAGTTGGTGCTGGTGGAGAGGGTACCCTTGATCTCTTGGCTAGCTCCCCTGTCCGAGCCAAAGGTAAGGAGGCACCTACCCAGGTTAAGGATATATGTTTACATGCACAAGGGAGCACATATACTCTTGTAGAGCACTTGTACACTTTGCTTGCCTTGGCAGCAGACTGCTAGCAAGGAAGCCCCTACCAGTTGGTGCTGATGGAGAGTGTACCCTTGATCTCTTGGGTGGCTCGAAAGAGTGATTGTCTGCCCAACTGAGCTGAAGGCTGTATACTCTCTGTATACTCCCTATTCAGCCTGGAAGGAAAGGCAATGTTGTTCTCTTGTATTATTGCCTGTCTCATTTTGCATCTCTCTCTGAGTGTGTGAGAGTGAATTATATGTGCATGATATAATCTAATTGTAGTCTATATCTGTAAGAGTGAGTCTTATGTGTGTCGTGTTTCTAGTTAGTGAGATAACCAGGAAATGTGCATACAAGAACATTCAGATTAAGGCCTCAGAATGAGTTCAACTGCAGGAGTTACTGGATATTTAATAGACTTGACATTGATGCCCATTCAAATAAATATATATTGCATATAAGTTTCAGTGTGAGAGTATCTCAGAACAGCTGATATTTCTCTCTTATAGTAAAGAAAATAGACCACGTCAAAACATCTTCAAAGAAAACAATGACATCATTAGTGAGCAGTTATCTCTCGACCATCACTTTCTCTAACAACATCTCTTAAATTATAGCATGCTATCTTAGATTTCACTGATCGGTTTGACTCAGCTGCACATTCACTCATGACATACCTGCTTCAAGCACCAACACAGCTGGTGTGCTGCTGTAATAGAAGAGGCCAACCTAGTACTACTTGAGCACACCTCACTCACATTGTGATCATCAGTGTTTAGGTGGTCCTTCAACTGGTTTTTAAGCTTTGGAATGACGTCAGGCAGCATTGCTAATATCATCCTTTCGACACTGGATCCAGCATCTATTTTCAACTTTGCAGATTGTGATGTATGATGGAACTCTATGCACGTCATGGCAAGGCATTTCACAACATCAGTGGCAAGCTCTTGCACTTCTCGAGTAATCCATGATAATGCTCCATCATCTGCTGATGCTAATGCTGCACAGCTGAGAGCCAAGTCTTGCACCATATCATTATATTTCATATGTCCATTGACATCCTTCAATACAGCTTTTGCTACTCTTAGATAAAAAAATGTACTTTTGACAAATTTTTCTTCTTCAACTTTATCTCGTGTTTCATTTATTGCCACGACAAGAGGAGAAGGAATTCCTAAAAACTGCAAACAAGAGAACATGACAATAGATGTTAATGTGCAGCTGCAGACATAAAGCAATCTACTGCAAATTTCGATGTAAACCTTTATTATATGACATAACGCGCCAACTTCAGCATTGTCTTCATATGGCATCTTCAAAACTTGGGGAGGGAAACCATCTTCAAGGGAAACAATAATACCCTTCAATGTTACCAAGCTATCCAGCTTTTCCAGTATCTCTAAGATTTCATCAGTAATAAGATCTGAAGATCTGTGCAGTCTTGCCAAATATGCTCCTTCATAAAGTTCACTTGAAATCATGAGCACAATGTGCTGGCGGTACTTCGAAGAGCCAAGTGCCCTGTGCTCAGACAAACTGTAATTCGACAAAGCATTCTCAAGAGCATAAATGCTAAAGCATCATGCATGAAGAACAGCATACCTTAACAGATGCAATACTTTACTTGTCCCCACTCGGTCTCCAGAAAGTTCATATTCCTCAAGTAGAGAAGCCAACGCAGCAACAAGCAAAGACAAATATTGCAGCCCAATTTCTTCTATAGCTTTTGAGTTTGCTGCTGACATACAAAGCTGCTCGATATTCACAAGTCCTTCTAATGCAGGAACCATAACATCGATGTTAATTGGACTGCTGGATCCATTAAAATAAGGAACTTTGGGTGCCTTCCGAAACATTGTTACACGAAGAGCACTTGAAACAAATTTGCATAAAATGCGAGGAATCATCTCCTGTTGACCACCAACACCTTTCAGAATGGACAACAATACAATGAAAAAGAAAGGGGAGAGAGAGAGAGAGAGAGAGAGAGGGGGGGGAGGGGAGAGGATGACCTTGAGCCACTGAGTTCCAGCAAGTATACTACTATTTGACAGGACTTCAGCTGCAGCACTTTGAACTTCTTTATCATAATCGACACTGATGGCTAAAAAACCCATAAAATACTGATCTACCCTGGTTTGACAGATGCTGATCAATGAGTAGTTCCTCATTCAAAACAAAAGGCATAAGTAAACCTAAAAGCAATGAAAAATCTCCAGAATTTAAAACAAAGAAAAACTATGAATCAATTGAGAAGCCTTATAGAAAGAAGAAAATATAAAGAGATTACTTCTATATGCGTGCAGCATTTTCTTCCTTCAACCAAATCATTCATGTAGTGCACAAATCAGCCAGCTATCCCATAGTGGAGCCTTTACTGTGGGACTAGATAGGCCCAAGTCATAAAAAAAAAGAGAGGCCCCTATCGCACTCACACAACTGGCAAGCTCTGGAGATTTCCTCCTCTAATTTCTATTGCACTGATCTAAGCTTCAACACTGCAAGTGAAATATTATCAGTTATTCCTTCCAATTAATCATACTTGATGACCTTAAAAACACTTAGACCCTTGTTTTCAGTGATTAAGATACTCGCTACTACCAGCGACCCCTTAACTTCCCTCGCTGTTTCTTTTCCTAGTGCTCAGTGCTCGCCCACATCTCAGCAGCTTCTGACAGTATGCAACATCGATAAGCAAAGATAGACCGTGTATCAATCACAGAAGTTCACACTAAGTTTCCCTGAGAATGTTGAGATCCCCTATAATGTGGTCCTTGTATTTTATTTTCCATATAAAACATGCATCCAGCATGCATAAGGAAAGACAGGAGAGGCTGAGCTTTATTGAGCCTGAAGCACTTTCCAACCTAAGCTACATGCGCACAAGTATTAGCCCTAGTTACAACTTACAACTCCCAACCCAACCCAGTGAGCCCTGATATCATCCTGCCACCTGCATAAAACCTGAACTGAATATGTTGTGAAATATTTCAGTTCAAGTAGTTCCATTTTTCTATGTGCAGCAAAAGCTGCAAGAAGAAATCATGTGGCTGATTCAATCTCACAAGAATGCAAGAAATCTAAGCTATGTCATCTATACAGAATGAGGATCATGATCTATTATAAGGGGCCCAGAGGCAATAGATGAGCACCATGTAGCGAAATTTGAAATACCGTGCATCATTTTCTCATATACCCAAACCATATCTCCAACAAATATTGTCATTTCCTCCAGTGTCATTGGTTAGATATCAGTTTCCTGAAGGCAACCAAGTCATTCAAACTACAATGAAACACAAGGATACTAGGACACATCAAGAATAAATAAGCATGGTCAAAGAGAACATAAAAGTCCCCAATTCGAGGGGGGAACAGAAACCGAGAACAAATTCAGAAAATGAAATGTTGAATTATAATAACAAGCTTGTTTGAAACAGAATGTATCAATAAATGCTGAGACAAAATGTCAGATAGATATGTTACTCTGATATTGACAAACGATCATGCATCCTGCAGAAAATTTTGCCGGCACACTCCACAGCAGTCTTTCGGACCTGCAGACCTCAATGAAAATTCATGCTGTCAATATTATCCCTTAGAAAAGAAAACCAACTATGCACACAAATATGTTTACAGATAGTTATGTGAAGACAATATACAATTTAGCTTGCATTTGGGATAAATGAACTATGTTCCCGAGCATTATTTCCCAAAATTCCTGTTTGAACAAAAACAACGAGAAAAGATTTCAAATAACCACACATCATCAAATCAAGACCTCATTTTCATGATGTAATGCTTGATTTATTATAAAGATATGATATCAGGGTACATCCGATATGACATTTGGTACTGAAAATGAATATCTTTCTTACAAGCATAAATTTAAAAGTAAATTCACACGACACAGCTGAAAAAATATAGTTTACTGATCATGCTAATCACCCCAAGGCTTATGTAGGAGACAATCGGGTATTGACCTCCCATGAAGTCATACATCCTAGAAGCACTCGCACACATACTTCCTTAGCAATGAGATCAATTATACTGACACGACAGGCCATGGCTAGCCACCAAGGTGACAAGCCTTCAAGTGATTAAGACCACTCATATCAAATTTAAGCCACTTGACATCACTTCCAAACATCATACCATGGTGAGTACTAACAAACGTCTAGACACTCCCAAGGATCTTACACTCTGAAATAAAACAGAGAACAAGAGTGTCAAGCAAGAGGAAAAAGCAAAATAGAAACACATAAGAGACGTGCATACACACACACTCACATGCACACAATTTCACAGAGCTTAGGTGTGGAAACCAGGGTTCTACAATTGTTCTTGCAAAGATGCATTAAGCACATCAACCATTTTTCCCTTTTTTCTTTTTTTTTTCTTTGTGTGTGTGTGTGTGTGTGTGTGTGTGTGTGTGTGTGTGTGAGAGAGAGAGAGAGAGAGAGAGAGAGAGAGAGAGAGAGAATGACAGAAAATATATTAGAAGCAAATATTACAGAAATCCTCCAGGAAGTCACATAAGCATCCTTTGTCAAACACACTTGGGGTATCTGAAGACCATACAATAATTGCGATCAGAGTTCTAGAACACAAGGAAAATCACTACCTGTGGTCTTATGCCAGACAAACATATCTGCATCCAGCAAGAAGAGTTGATTTCAAGATGATTGAGAAAAGCCTGACAAGAAGTAAGTCTGACAAGAAGAAAAGAAAAATGACAGTTGAAACAAGTAGCAAAACTAAATAGATTATAATAAATTACATTACTGAACAAACAGTAGCAGATTATAAGGAAGATGGCCAAAATTGATATGACGTTGTGAACAGTGAAGCCAATAGGTGTGGATCAATGCCAGGTAGAATTCTGAAGTAAAAAACTGGATAAGCTAAGGACTAAAAGGGATGAGTTTTTGAGCTGACAATGAGATTAGGTTTGATGTAGCTCATTAACTGTTGAAATGCGTGTATCTCTGATGAAATCACCCATGATAGATGCTTGAATGCAGATAGTTAACGTCCAGCTCCAAACTAACATAAATACCAACCATATCTGCCAAGTTTAATCATGCACGAAAAAAAAGTACTATTATTAGAGCTAGATTAAGTACTAGTTCAACTAGACTTCTAGCTTTATGTACAAAAGACAATTAGAAACTAGAACTAAAAATTTTTAAGATGCAATCCAATTAGCCCAACAAAAAGGACAACATAGGAAAATTGCATCGATTTGATTTCTCGTGCATGCTTAGACAATGACTGTAACTCCTGCACCTTCAACATTATGCCAGAAGAATAACCTCTCATTCGATATCTTGGGATAGCATGCTCAAGAGGAAATCTGCTACTGCTTGTATCCAAAACTTCTGAATTTTTACAATGAGACATGAAAACATAAGTTCCCCGCTTTTTATTTCATTACAAGATAGCATCTTACATGATTACCATGGACTAACGAGGTGTGGTAGTTTGTATTCAGATGCTAGGTATGCAAAGTGCAAAAGGTAACAGCCCCTAATAATTGTTTGCACAGGACAGGTAATGGTGGCACACTTCCACATGTAAGAATAAGTTCCAAGATGAAGTATAGAAAGGGACACTAGTTTCTAGAAGCACTCATGCTTCTCTGACTTCAGACAGTTGTAAAGACTGGTTCTCCAAAAATTGAAGGAAAAAACATCTCTTTCAAAGAAGACAATATCTCGATATTCTTTCCAAAGCATTGAGACTTTGGAACTTTTCCAAAAAGAGCAAGGACCCAAACCTCACTACCATTTGATACTTAGGCCTAACTTTTAGACTCTCTTTTAGATTTGCAAACTCCACACATTGTTTTAAGCAAGGTTATTTGGTGCGTAAGGTTCTAGAACCTTACCTCCCCTCCAAGGTAAGATACGTAAAGTGCATTCAATAAATTTTATAAACATATATACTTGTATATATGTTGAAAATCAAGTCTCAATCCCTAAAGGACTCATCCACAAAATTCACAAGCGGACCAATCAAAGAAGATGATTTGAAATCCAGGAATAAAGTTAGGAAATCCACCAGCATCAATCCAATTCAGATTCAAACATAAGCCACCAAAATGTACACCTATACTCATTGCTGGTTGGTTGCCTAAATCATAGCAAAAATAATCTTTCTATGTAAACTCTATTGAATTCATACAAGATGCCCACGGGTTGTTTCATTGTACTCTAGTTTATTTTGAAGTAATCAACTTTACCAAGTAGCGCTCTACTTGCTTAGCTTCATTTCTATGTAGTTTGATCACCTCTTCTTGAGATATAGCTAGGTGTTCGTAAATATGTTTGTATCATATTGTAGTGCAGAGTTTGTACTCTTATTGAATTCATTCTTGTCGAATTCAAGCATCATTTGACTCATGTAGTGTCCCAAAGTGTGCCAAGTCTCAAGTTTTTCTTCTTAGTGAATTGTGACTCGTGAGAAACACTCAAGTTTATTAATATCTTGCACAGGCAGAGAGTGTTGCAAATAAATAGCATGTCTTGTTGTGGATGGTTCTATGAGTTGGAACATCCAATTGCTTTGATTTAAAGCATGTGTAATAGATCATGGGTTTACTTGAAGTGTGCATAGGCACAAGTTAATTGCAAAGAAAACTCCAAAACAAAGAGCACATATCTTTGTGTAGAGACTAGTGGAGGGCAGCCATCTTTTTAAGTTGTATACGAGTGATAACAACTTCCCGTGTCAAAAGTATTAGAGCATTTCAAAGCTTGGAGACATCAAAGGGCTTCATATCAGAAGCTTGGAGTGATCAAGAAGGGGCTAGATCAAACAAGACATCAACGGAGGAGCTAGCAAAGTCAAGGAGACTTCAAAATGGAGCTAGATCAAACAAGACATCTACAAATCAAAGGTTAGCAAGGGAGTAGTTATCAAGACATTCCACTTATGGAAACCAATGCCAAGATGGCCAAAATTGCCAAATTTCTAGCAAACCCTAATTTTGGGACTCATTCAAATTTGAGTCAAAGATGGTCATAAAAATTATCTCAAAGCACTCATTATGAGCTTTCTATTGATATATAGCATTCCACCATCTGACACCTAAATCATATAGAAAAGTCAAACCCTAATTTCTTGCCCTAAAAGTGCTTTTCATTGTAATTTAAATGAATAGTCATGATTTGAAGTACAAAAAGCAATACATCATGTGGCTATGATCTAATCTATTCCAAAAACATAACCAAAAGCTAATCGACTCTAAAAAGTTACAAGAATAGCTTTAGGTGCAAAAATCAAAAAGCTATCTTGCTTTTCGTGAGTTTTTCACCATGGCTAGTAGGGTTATATAATGAGCACCTATCCACACACTTTTGACATCAATCTCAAGAGCTCTCTCATGCTCAAGAGTTAAGATTTCAAGCTTGGAGATTTTTTGGAGTATTATATGTAGATTTGGAAGCTTTTCTAGCAACTTCCGTTCATCTTCTTCACACTTCCCAAAAGTATGCATGCAGATTTTTTTGAGAAATAGCTTCTGATTTCAGGTTTTCTTCATTATTGTTGCTATATCTATCTCCTCAACAATTTGGAAGACATAGTTGCTTCTCATCATCAGAGAAGACCTTTAGGGTCCTCCCCACTAGACAAGTCAAGTCACGAGCCAAATCCACAAACAAATAGAAGGGAGCGCATCAGACTCACCTCCCAGTCAAAGAGCCAATATGGGCTCACCCCCCAAGCCTGGGAGATTGAAACATGCAACAAGCAGCCACCTCCAAAGAACTTGTATCCCATACTACCAATCCCCCACCAAAACCAATAACGAGGCTCTACCATGCGAGGCCAAGAGTTCATTCCTTGCAAATGCCCAGAATGACAAATGAGAGGTTTTGAGCCCCATTTATAGGACACTCAAGTGAAATGACCCAATTCACATTGAACTTACACGTCCCTATACACACTAGTCAGACACCTCCTAACTGAACAATAGCCCAAACCTCCGTCCGAATGTCCTAAAAGGATGGAGACTAGATAAACGATTCTTTGACGATCTCACTAACTCCCAGGTCGAAGAAAACTCGGGTCAGTGCTTCCACTGTATCAGATACTCAAGTGAGAAAGTCCTACGAGACTTCCTCCCTCACGTCCAGAATAACCTCTTGGTCTAGGAGAACATATCACGTGGTTTCCTCCAAAGCAAGAATCTCCTCCGAAGGCATCACTATGTCATCCTGCCCAAGTCCTTCTTTCAAGCGACCAACATGGAACACAAGTTAAATAGTGATTCCTCGAGGTAGATCTAGCTCATAGGATGCTCCAGCCACCTTCGTTGTGATCGTGAAGGGACCACAATATCGAGAAGATAACTTCATGTGCTAGTCAATTTGTGTCATCTCAAAATCTCTCAAAACCCGAAGGTGCACCCATATGCCTACCTAAAGATCACAAGGTCAATGGTGCTGGTCAGCATAGAAAACAGCGGCTGTCTTTATGGTTTCCCTCACGCTCTATAACATTTCCTTCATATCCTACAAGAAATCAACCTCAAACTAGACTCAGTGTACACGCCTGAGAGTCGAGCAGCAAGAAGTGGTCTCTCCTCATAATCACACATCAACATGAATGGGCTATACCCTGTAGCCGAATGTTTAGTACTGTAATAAGCGAATTCAATCTGAATTCAATCTAGAAAAGGTAATGCTCCCAATCAGACCGTCATCGAGAGGCATATGCATGCACCAGATTCTTTGTATTTTAATTTGTGCACTTTGTCTCTCCATCGGTCTTCGGATGGTCTCCATCGGTCTCCGAATGATCCATCTCTCCATCGGTCTCCAGATGATCTCATGATCGAGTCTCTAGTGTATGAAAGATTGTCTGTTAGAAATTGCTAGTGAACTTAGAATCACGATCACTAACAATTTCCTCACGTAATCCATAAAGTCAATACAAATATTCCATTAAGAGCTTAGCTAACTCATGGCTCTTCATGGTGGAATGCATCGACATAAACCTCGCCATTTTCATGAGTCGATCAACAACGACCCAAATGGCATCATGACCCCTCTAAATCCTCGACAATCCTGTCACAAAGCCCATAAAAAATGGAAGACCATTTGCTACTGTAATGGGCAGAGAAGTCTTTCTCATCTCTATCACTCGGCCTTAATAAGCTTACATTGAGAACACTCACGCACGTACCTCTAAACAAAGGTCCTCATGCGTGGCCAATAGAAAGACCGGCCTACCAGAACCAAGGTACGATGTATGCCTGAGTATCTCTCACTCGTGCATCATGACACTAATACAAGATACACCCAAGTATGTCATTGTCATCGGGCACACACCTTGCTCTGCTTAAAAGTAATCTATTAATAATAGAAAGACCGGCCTACCAGAACCAAGGTACGATGTATGCCTGAGTATCTCTCACTCGTGCATCATGACACTAATACAAGATACACCCAAGTATGTCATTGTCATCATGCTGTCTGATGAGGCAACCACCATAGCTCTCCAAGCTACTTGATCCGGACAGGGCAAGACCCCACTAAAGTGGGGTCATTTCAACAATGCCCCTTTGAGAGAAAGATAGAAATTGGTCCCTATGTCTATAAAAGACAGAGCATTCAACTCAAGCATCACCTCACGGCATCAATCACCACATTAGTAGCACCTCTCCGATACCTAATCTCAAAGTCAAACTCCCGCATGAGTTCAGTCCACCTTGTCTTTCGACCTTTAAGTTTAGGCTCATCAAATAAATACTTCAAAGAATGGTGATCCGTCCATATAGTGAAGTTACCATATGGGTAATGTTTCCAAACCCTCAAAGCATGGACAACTGCAATAGTTCCTTTTCTTGTGTGATGTAGCACATCTAAACCTCAAAGAGCTTATGGCTCTCAGATGCTACAAGCGTGCCATCCTGAAACAAGGAGGCCTCTATAGCCACATCACTAGCATCCGTTTCCATATCCAATGTTCTAGCTAGATCCACTATCTGCAACATTGGATTCTAGCTTTTTCAGTGTCTGAAAACACTGATCAAGCTCCTCCATCCACCAAATCGATGGATTAGCACTGCGCCTACCGCTACCAATACCCTTAAAACAAACGGGTGAAGAGTTCTACAATATGAGCATAGTCCCTGATGAACCTGCGAAAGAAGACAATGAATCCCAAAAAGGCCTTCATCAGACAGATAGTACGAAGAATAAGCTGTCCAACTCAGCTCTAACTTTATCATGGTCAATAAGAATACCATCTATGGTGATAATATGACCAAGATAAAGTAGCTAAGTGCAAAAGAATTCACACTACTCTGTTTCGCATGCAATCGCTCTCATCTCAAAATACGAGTTGCATATGATGTTTATGAACCTTCAGTGTCCTGCTATATATCAAGATATCGTCGAGGAACATCATTCATCATCCGCTGAAAGGTGGCACGCATGTTGGTCAAGCCAAATGGAAAGACCAAGAACTGGTAATGTCCATACCGTGTCCAAATGAAGTCTTCAAGACATCATCATAGTGTATCCATATTTGGTGGTAGCCAAACCTAAGATCGACCTTAGTGAAATATTGAGCACCCGAGAGTCGGTCTACAAGGTCATACATCCTAGGTAATGGAAACCTTTTCTTGATGGTAACTTCATTGAGTCCTTTGTAACCTACACAAAAATGCATCCTCCCATCTGTCTTCTTCCCAATAAGAACTGATGCTCCTAATAGAGATTTACTAGGCTCAGTAAACCCCTTCTCAAGATAGACTTGTGTCTATTTGGCAACCTCATCCTTTTGACTGAACCTATAAGGTTATTGTGAGACAGGATCACTATCTCGTACAAGCTCTATCATACGATGAAGTGTGGACCTATGAGGTGGTGGAAGTCCATCTCCTAAAACTGGTGGAAATACATATAGAAATTCATGCAATAACGAATCCAAGGTCTCTTTGATCTCCATGACAAATCACTTGTATCATGCACACCGAATTGGTGATAGATATTAGAAATAGAATGACATAAAAAAGATACATCCATAGTTGTTTCCTGACGCGTCAGGTATGTGTAGCTGACGTTAGGTATTTTTTAGCTGACTCCTGGGTTCCTGACAGACACATACTCCAAACATACATCATTACATGATGCCTACAGGCTTGCTGCTCTAATTACATGCTACTGTACTGCTTATGTAGCTGCTACTCTAGAGGTGGAAGGGAAACCTCTGTACAGACACATACTACAAACATACATCATTACATGATGCCTACAGGCTTGCTTCTCTAATTACACGCTACTGTACTGCTTATGTAGCTGCTACTCTATGTGCCCAACTCTGTCCAGCCCTGTGTGCTTATATTCAAACTGCTATCCAGCATCACTTTTATTTGTGCGTCGTGACAAAATACAGCATTATCATGGATCCTACTGTATAGTGTATCTGCTATAGTATCATGTATGACAATATGTTTTACTGTGCGAGCTGGATAAATTTTGCAATCCATTATTTAACTTATGAATGATGAACTCTGAACAGTGAGAGTGGAGAGCATATGCCATAGGGTCCAGACTAAAGACTATGGTTGACTAAAGACTATAGTTGCTATATCATATGTACTATAGAGTCATAGACTATAATGTTTGAGTCTTGTAACAGCCAATTAATGGCATGCCCTTCTTTATTGATAGGCAATAAGCTATTGGCTATTGCCTTTAGGCTATAGCTGCAAATTGGATTCATGATTCATATCTGATATAATTATTTTGCAATGTCAATTGAGTACATATTATAATTCATCATTCATTTGTGAACTCTAGATAGTAGAATCTACTTGGATGCTAGTTTTATGGTTGAACCTTGTGTAGATCGCCTTACAAATCAAGAGCTGAATGGGACTTTGAAACAAAGTTGGAGACTTAATCCAAAGGCAATTTCAGTGTAAGGTGAAAGTATTGTTCCCATAGTTGGGATGGGGGAGCAAAATAGAGGCAATGCACATTTGCGTGGCCTCAAGTGATATGGAGTAGGCAGTTGTGAGAGTGAATCTTTAGAATTTAATATTGACGACTCACCTTTTGGATGTATTATCATTCATGAATACTTGTCCCATTGTAAAATTGATGATGTGTCGTCATGACTCATGCCATTCGTGTATGTTCGTGATTCCTGAAATAAGATTAATATAATGTTTTCTCATTAAATTATTGGTATGAACATAATGGTACTACTATATTGTGTTTTTACTCTTTTTTCTTTTACTTTTTTGGAAAAAAATTCGACAGTGTCAGATAACATTACATTAGAAACATTTTAACATTAGAAACATTTTAACATTAGAAACATTTTACCTTACCCGTCTGATGTCGGGTAAACGTCAGAAGTCAGAAACCCATCAGAAACAACTATGGATACGTCAAACATAAGATATTGAGATCTCGGAGTTAGACAAAAAACCTTCAAATTCATTATAAATAAGTAGATTTAAATGAGATACAGCACTGTCATTAGAGGGGGTACGACTCTCAATCACATGAAATCTACCATGTAGAACAAATGAAAGTCTATGCAAAACATAATCCACAAACACTTGGTATGTCTTGTGAAAGAACAAAGGCATGCCTAGTACAATATCTATATGCTCGAGGCTCATCATCCGAATATCCATGACTTCAAAGTTCATGGTACTCCTAAATTCGAAGGTCTACTTGTGGTATGATCTCAGCCCATTTCTAGTTTGTCGACCCTCCACATAACGAATCACATATGGAGTTACTTTGTGGTCAAGTGAAGGTGAAAAATTCATTATTTCTAATGTTCTTTATGTTCGAGAAATGAAGAAGACTTTTCTTTCTATCTCTACTTTCTTATCAAATGGTCATAAAGTTGTTTTTAAGAAAGATTCATGCCAGATCCTCACACTTAATGAAAAGCCTATTATAAGGTGACACAAGTGTATATTTTGTGTTGTCCAAAATTTATCATGCTAATGTTTCCGGGTCTTCTACACCAAAGGAGAATATGGTATGCTCGATTTGGCCATATGAGTTACACAGCTCTCACACATATCCAAGATCAAGGTATGGTGGAGAGTTTGCCTTTTTTTTCTTACCAGACAATGTAGAATCATGTGAAAGATATCTTGAAGGAAAGCTTCATAAGCTACCATTCAAGAATTATGCATACATCACTGCCACAAGGAAGTTGCAGATTATACATTCACATGATAATTGACCTATGAGAGGAGATTCTATTCAAAGATATAGGTATTTTGTCACCTTTAGTGATGATTTTTCAAATATTATTGGGTTCATGGATTAAAAGCAAAATCAGAAATCTTTCCTATCATCAAAAAGTTTTTATCTATTGTTGAAAATGGAAGTCGGGCTAAAATTCAGATTTTAAGAAGTGATAGAGAAGGAGAGTTTGTGTTAAAAGACTTTTAACTCATTTCTTGAAGATAAAGGTCTCTCTCATCAACTCACTATTGCTTCCAACCCAAACATAGTATCACCAAGAGATTTAAATAGTGAGATTTAAATTAAAATTTAATTGTTCAAATTGATTAAATCGTTCAAATCCAAAATAAAAATCAAGGTTTTTATCCACTCATAGAGATTTTTATTTTTTTCACATGTATATCAATAGCTACTTTGTTGATTGGAAATGCAAAAGGATTAAAAGATCACCTATTGATGGCCATATGTTCAAGCTGACATTGTATGGAAAGATTATTGAGTATTTAATGTCCTCATAAATAGAGGGACAATAGTGATGATTATTCAACTTTCAATTATCAATTACTTGAAAGGTCATGTAGAGTCAATAAAGGTTTCTATCATAGGCATGCGAGGAGTATAAACTACATATGTCAGAAAAATGTAGATACATCTAAAAATAGGCAATGGCAGTATCTTAATCACCTTCCTAGTATGCAATGATCAAGATATTATTAAAGTGATAATAATTGGATAAATGACCATACAAAAATGAAAACAATTTGGGTGACCAAAGTTTTTATCAACTAGAAGATGTTAAATCAAAGATCTAGTGCCAATTTCCAGAGTATAAGACAAATCGATCTAATACTAAGATACATTACTCTCCACGACAACAAGCTAGAAGTTTGAAACCAAAGAAAACTATGAGTCAAATACTACTTCTTCAAGGTCAAAGAAAAAAAATAAAAATCGTTCATGAGGTGATAACAATCATATAGAGAGATTTAAATCGAGAACGATTTAAAAGAACTTTATTTGGAACGCAATTTAAATCTTCTACGACCCCAAAGCAGACTCATGTTGCAAAGGAAAAAAATAGGACACTTATTGAAATTATGTGTAGTATGTTATCTTCAAAGAAGCTTTCACCTAAGCTTTGGTTTGATGTACTACACATATCTAATCACATTTTACACATGTCTTCCGCAAAAACTTTAAAGGTAATTACACCTTATTTATATAAGAAACTCAATATGAGTTATTTCAAAGTTTTTGGTTTTCCATCTTATGTTCGCATTGAGAAAAAGAATCACGGTAAGCTTGATGTGAAAGCTATCAAAGCTGATTTTATTGGTTATGCTATTGGATGTAAAGGATATAGATTCTATTCACCAAGACTAGGTGAGATCCTACTCTCACGCAATGCATATGTAGTAAAAAATCAAATGTATGATAAACATGCAAAAATTTCAGATTTTACTTAAGAAGATAAATGATTACGCATTTTTCGAAAGAAATTTAGATTTTTATATTCAGCCATACAAGGGGGTAGTCAACCTTCTTAAACCCCAAAGGTTTCTGTTGATAAAGAAAGAAAGTTGTACCTTCTACTAAATAGTCACCACAATCTATACGACCCTCTCATATTCCACCCTCTCATATTCCACCCTCTCCTATTCCTACACCTCTTGATTTACCAACTTATGAAGTTGGAGAAACTTCAAGAGCTCCGGAGAAAAGGCCTAGAGAAGATCAAGATGTTGCACCAGTTTTCAAGACACTTCCAAAGTGGTTCTTTCAAACATTGCAAGAAAGCGGTTTAGAAAAATTCACAAAAAGGACAAGCCAAATAAAAAAAAGATTGTGCAGCTTAATAAACTATGCATAACATTTTGAGATTTATAATATTTTTGCTCTTTACTTCAAGTGAGAATGAACTAGCTAGTATCAAGAATGCATTGCAAAGTCCTGTTTGGAAGTAAGCAATGGAGGAGAAGATTGATTCTATTCATTAGAATCAAACATGAATGTTAGACATGGATCCAAGTTGGATCATTTATTAGTGTGTGTTGGAACAAGAGCATGTGTTATTAAGGCTCCTAGCTCGGGAGTTGTCCTAAGGTTCCACCTTAGAAAGTAGAGTGTGTGTGCATGATGGCCACATGTCACACTAGAGCACTCTAGAAACTTTCTAATCTTGGAGTGAGAGGATAAATAAGATGGGAGGAGAGTAGCACATGTTAGATATGCTCAATGCCTCACCCTTATGTAGCACCACCATTGTTCCATAACACTCTATTTGTAATGCCCCCATTATGAGGAGAAGCCATGTGAGAGTGTTGGACATTGGTAGGTTCCTCGTTTTGAGGTCAAATGAGGTCTATAGTAGACCGTAGATGGATAGTTAGGAAGGTTACTTGTAAGCCATTGGATTTGGGATTGATTCGATGGGAGGATCAACCTAAATCAAGGGCTAGAAACAAAAGTAGCTTTCTTAACTTGGGGAAGGATCTATTTGATATGGGCCATTAGATCTAGACTTATCCTAAGTGTGGATTAAGCAAGATCAAAGGTTACAAACAAATGGTTGTTGATCGCATGAAATGTCTCAAGTCAACCATGAATCGTGATACAAAAACATAATGAAGAAAGGACATCTATGATGCCTGCGTCCATTGTCCAATGTCCAACTCCACATAATGACTAATCTATAAAGTATGGACTCTAGATAATGGGATCAATCATCATGCTCCTCATCATCCATCCAATCTGAAGAAGACAATGATGATGACTCTAATGCAATGTCTCCAATGACAGTGACATTCCCATCCTCATCGTACTCTGGCTCGGCAATCGGAGTGAAATCAATGCTATAAGGTGCTATGCCGATATCACCTTCCTCCGGAAGTGGACCTCCTCGTCGTCGTGGGTGCATTTTGCACCTCTTGCTGTCACCGGTGTTGGAGCTACACTCGTAGATGCAATGTCCATCCGAGGCTGAATACCCAATCGACGAGCACATGCACGTGTCACTCTGCGATCAATACTCTCTAGCTCATGGTGAAGCATGCGATAGATATCCTCCTCCTGGTCTCGAATGATTGTCATCTCGTCCTTTGTCTCCATCGAACTCTCAAAAATGGTAGGAGATACCTATACATTACATAAATGATAAAAAAGAAATTTGAATTACAATATTAAACTTAAAAGAATGAAGGACATAAACTCAAGTATATAAAAGAATACCTATTTTGGTCTATCCGTTTTCGTTTTGAGATCATGCACCAATCTCAAGCTGGCCTTACAAAAGACGAACCTCTCTAACTGTTGTAGAATCAACCTATTCCTCAACTTTGTATGAATGAGAGAATAGGGGCTCGAATTGCATTCACATGCACTAGAGGAAGTATCCTACACAGAGTATAATTATAATTTATGAGTCATGACATCCATAAGCATTTTCAAAAAAAAAAAGAATTGAAATTACTATGAATCAATGTTCAATTATCAATACAAAAATTACATGTGATAAGACTCGTAAAGCATGTGGAGCCATTGAAAGGTGACCATAGCCATAATGTAGCCACCACTCCAATGGCTCTGCAGTCACCTCTTTGCGCATAGATATACTACGTGCATATGCCATGCCCACATTCCCCATATAGCTTGTGAAATCTCTATCAAAGAGAAGCTGATCAAGGGATATGATGCGTTGCATGTACTCATCCTTCATGTGTCGTAGTTGGCCTTCTGCCCATAAAGCCGAACTCTTGAAATATGGATATGAGAGTGCTGAAAATCCATGTATGGGTCTAGATAGAAAAGACCAATGATAGTCCACTAATCATAAAATATCAGATTTCTTACAAAGTAAAATCAATGTCGAATCTGAATTTTTATATAAATATATTAAATAAACGAAACATACATAAATTTCAAAATTCAAACACATACCTCTCCTGTGAAAGTTCCCTTCCTCACACGATTGCCTGTCTCATTTGCATATAGAAATGGTAGACAAGTCCAAGTGTAGACCCTCTTTGTCCACTATACGAAGCAATATATAAATGAGCTTCAAAGCATGCACAAAAGAATCTATTTCCTTCCAAAAGCTCTCATCCAATACTTTCCTTTGCACATAACGTGCAAGCTCTATCCGAGAGTGTGGTACATTTGTCCATCTGCAATCTATGATGGTCACACGCACTGCATCTATGACTTGTTGAAGTCTACATAACACCAAAAAAAATATACGTAACCGAATCCACTATCTGAAGGCCGAATCATCTCCATGGTGCTATGAGAACGGAATACGGATAATACCAAATGATTTTTACGTATAAAATAAACAATGTGTTTGGCATCATTTACAATGGGCTCTATCCATGGTAGTTTCCCGATGTCCTCTAATAGGAGATCTACTCAATGTGCAGCAGAGGGTGTCTAAACTATTTTGGGAAACTCATGTTCAATCATTTCCCCCATTCTCTTACAATTGGATGCATTATCTTTGATAACCTCTACCACATTTTCAATTCCAACCTCAAGAATGGCAGATTTGATATACTGAAAGATAAACTCACCCGTAATGCAAAGCCCCCCCCCCTACTAACATCCACGACACGGAGGAAATAGGTACCTAGGCAAGATGACACTAAGATGTCTATAATATGGTGTCAACATGTGTCACTCCATCCATCAAAAATGATGGAACATCCATACACCATCGAGCCTATTTTAATAGGCTCTAATTGTACCTCAATGTGATCCTTTTCCTCATCTAATATGGTAGTACGCAATCGCTTGTAGTCAATTCCATATCAACCATCACATGAACCGACCTCAGCAATGGCTTTCACCATTCGTCTCCAAGCCTCGGTACGTACCACATTGAATGCAAGATTGCATTCAATAACACACCTCACAATTTGTATCTCTGCGCCCTTTTGTCTTTGTTTTTGTATGGTCGAGGATATAAATGAGGCACTAAATCCTTGTGTAGGAGGGGTGGAGTAGTCCTCTTCCATAGTGCCGGCTCTTTGTGATGAAGTCCAACTCCGAGTAGCACTAGTTGCAGGTTGCGTCATCTTGAAGAAGGAACTATGTCCTCTATCATAAGATGGACGGCCTCTCTCAAACTAATGCACATCTCTCAAGTTGAACGTTCGAAGTTCGCGAATCGCAAAACAACAACCTTCTTTAGGGCTTGACTTTCAAAATAGCGAACACATACGGGTTCTTTTAAATTCTAAGAGTCCGGAACCGTTCGCATACGGTTCGAACCAAACCTTAAGCAATGCATAATGAATCGGAAATTTCCGGTTCACGAACCAAATCAAGCATGCAAGAAGTCCCACAACCCAGGGCTGATTGGTATAGATAACTCAACTAGAGATTATACAAAAGACCCCACAACCCGAGACCGTACGTATAAAACAAGATCTCTGGATTGCAAGAACTCTTTTCAAGGAGATGAACTAGATATAAGGAATAACTAAAAAGGATCTCGTACTACGAGATTACAAGAGGACAAATGAGGATGTCCAAGATACAAGACTAGACTAGACTAGAGCAAAGGACAAGACTAGAACTCAAACTGGAACTTAAAAGTACTTACTTGGTGATCACGACTCCTCGAGCTCCCAAGACTTGCATTGGCAAGATCAAGTATATATGTGGTCAACCCCTCCTTATATAGGTTTTTCAAGAGCGGTCCAAGGGCCGTTACGAATTGATGATATCAATAATGTCATCAATTCAAAATAAGACCTCCGGATGTCAAAATTTAGCAAGTAGACAGTGGATCTTGGGGTTTTGGCACGTTTTGGACACAATGGAAGCATTAGACTCTCCAGATTCTGAACCAGTATTGAGATATAGAAGTGACATGGAATATACGGTTCAAGATGATTTCCTTTATGTGCATGACACCCTCTATATTAAGTCAAAGACAAATGACTTGATCATAATCATTTCATCATTTATAATCATAATTGTCATTTATGTTGATGTATGACAAAGTCCCAAAGAATCGGATCTTCAGTTTTTTAGGTCAGAACTTAAACATACATTAGATGTTAATGATCTTGGTGTTTTACATTATTCTCTTTGCATTGAATTCAAATTCAAGAATGATTGTATTTATGTGACAACGCGATAGTACATTGAGAAATTACTGGAGAAGTTGGTTGAGCATTGCTTCCATTTTCTATCACATTCTTGTTTACTGATTTTGTATCATTTTCAATCATTTTTTATGGACATATTTACAATCTATTTATGATTAGGGATTTTTCCTCATCATTGATTTATTATGAAGTAAAATGGAGGAGATGAAGACAGGCATGGCTCCATGGGTGCATCCCGGGGGGTGAGAAGGGGACGCTTGAATTCAGGAATGATAGTATTTATATGACAAAGCGATAGTACATTAAGAAATTACTGGAGAGGTTGGTTGAGCATTGCTTCCATTTTCTATCACATTCTTGTTTGCTGATTTTGTATCATTTTCGATCATTTTGTATCAGTTACCATAAGTCTTTCCTTTAGTACGTATTCATTGTATCAGATTCAGCAGTTTGTAAAGCTCATTTATCTCTCTCTCTCTCTCTCTCTCTCTCTCTCTCTCTCTCTCTCTCTCTCTCTCTCTCTCTCTCTCTCTCTCTCTCTCTCTCTCTCTCTCTCTCTGATACAGACACAACAAACAAACACACAGGATTTACCGGCGAGTGTGTATCAGAAAGAGCCAGCGTAAAAGTGAGGAGGTCGAGCAGCTTGACATGAAGAAATCCTTCCCTAACATTTGACTGATCAACGAGTGCCAACAGGGACTGGAGAGCACTCAAACGAGTGCGCCAGTGCTTAGAAGTGAGTCCTGCATCGCCACTCAGCTCCTTCCAGTCGGGAATCCCCGTGTCCTCCGCCATGGACAAACCTCGTCTCCGACTTGCACCCAAGCTTCACCCAGGATCAACGGTCTTCAGTCATCAAGTCACGCTAATAATCTTCCGTATCAATACCTTGCAAAGAAATTATCTATTCCCCCCTTGATCAAATAATAGCATGAACATATGCTCACTACAGTCTTGCAGCCAGTTCACTCTGCTACGCACTCCTCAGAACTCGAGAGTCCTTACAATCGTTCTTCCAGAATTTTCAAACATGCACATCGTTCCAAAGTTCTGCATCAGCCCACACTCTCTTAGTCAGTATATTCATTCCTTAATTTTGAGTTTGTTTTACTTTTTTTTTTTTTAATGTACAAATGAACGGGCATAGTACCCATGGGACCCTCTGTATCTACACAGTAGGAGTTTGTTTTACTTGAGTTCAAACTTGCCTCTTAGATTTACTTCTTTCAAAACGAGGAATTCTTTCTTTTTCATACTTAGATTTGGTTTTTTTTTCTTAAGTTGAGACTTTGACCGACTTTCATGTTAAGTTTGGAATTAGAAACAAAACTCATTATCATGCACTTTCTACTTATCATCATGCATTGTCTACTTATCATCCAATGATCTTTTTTTAGGCTCATACAAACATTCAAGGGTTTGTATGAGCCAATCAAAGAGACTTGAATCCTTAACTTTCAATCCAAGGGATTTCTTTTATTCCTCACCTTTAAGAGCTAAAGTCGTTGAACATTGGATTTTACTCCAAAATCTAATGCCTTTATCACTACACCATCATGCACTTTCTACTTATCATTCAAGGATCTTTTTTTAGGCTTGAAGTTTTTGAAGCAACTACACACATTCAAGGGTTTGTATGAGCCAATCCAAGATATTTGAATCCTTAACTTTCAATCCAACGGACATTTTGAAGAATTAGGTAAAGAACATTTAATTTGCAAAAGTATAAAAACACTTCATGGTTTAAAGCAAGCACCAAGGGTTTTGTATGAAAAGATTCATCTATATCTTTTATCTATTGGTTTTAAAAACTTTGAAGCTTCTTCTACCCTCTCCTAGGGGAGCACTAGATTGTGCCCTCTGTCTAGACCATACAAGATTTTAGAATTATACTTTTGATTAAAAGATCATCCACATAGGGAAAATAATACAAGAATATACAATTGCTACAAGAAAAGGTGGTAACATTCATAAAGGTTTGTAAGGTTCGGTACATATTCAGTTTGAGGGAAGAAACTTACCCTTGAGGTAAGGTATATGTGTGTGTGTGTGTGTGTATGTGTGTGTGTATATAAACAATTTGGCATCACAATCTTTTAAACTTTATAAATAATTTTGCGATTGACTTCAAACATCAATAATAAAATTAAAGTTACAACAATAATCACAGAGTAAGTAAACAAAGCAATGAGCATAGCATCCACATAGCATGTATTAACTATGAACCAAAATGTATGTGAATAATACATGAAGCATGAAATGTCTCAAGGTCAACCATTAATCATGATACAAAAACATAATGAAGAAAGGACATATATGATGCCTGAGTCCATTGTCCAGTGTCCAAGTCCACATAATGACTAATCTATAAAGTATAGACTCTAGATAATGGGATCAATCATCATGTTCCTCATCATCCATCCACTCTGAAGAAGACAATGATGATGACTCTAATGGAATGTCTCCAATGACAGTCACATTCACATCCTCATCGTACTCTGGCTCGGCAATCAGAGTGAAATCAATGCTATGTGGTGCTATGCCGATATCATCTTCCTCAGGAAGTGGATCTCCTCATCGTCGTGGGCACATTTTGCACATCCTACTATCATCGGTGTTGGAGCTACACTCGTAGATGCAATGTCCATCTCAGGCTAAATACCCAATCGACGAGCACGTGCACGTGTCACTTTGCGATCAATACTCTCTAGCTCATGGTGACGCATGCGATAGATATCATTCAAGAAACTTTTTTTAAGCTTGAAATTTTTGAAGCAACAACACACATTCAAGGGTCTGTATGAGCCAATCCAATACTTGAATCCTTGACTTTCAATCCAAGGGATTTCCTTTATTCCTCACTTTTAGGAGCTAAAGTCATTGAACATTGGAATTTACTCCAAAATGTAATGCCTTTACCGCACACCATCATGCACTTTCTACTTATCATCATGCACTTTCCACTTATCATCTTGCACTTTCTACTTCTCATTCAAGGATCTTATTTAGGCTTGAAATTTTTGAAGTAACAACACACATTCAAGGGTTTTTATGAACCAATCCAAGAGACTTGAATCCTTAACTTTCATTCCAAGGGATTTCCTTTATTCCTCACTTTTAGAAGCTAGAAGCATTGAACATTGGATTTTACTCCAAAATCTAATGCATTTACCATTGCACCATCATATACTTTCTACTTACCATCATGCATTGTCTACTTATCATCATGCACTTTCTACTTATCATTCAAGGAACTTTTATTAAGCTTGAAATTTTTGAAGCAACAACACACATTCAAGGGTTTGTATGAGCCAATCCAAGAGACTTGAATCCTTGACTTTCAATCCAAGGGATTTCCTTTATTCCTCACTTTTAGGAGCTAAAGTCATTGAACATTGGATTTTACTCCAAAATCTAATGCCTTTACCACTACACAATCATGCACTTTCTACTTATCATCATGCACTTTCTACTTATCATCATGCACTCTCTACTTCTTATTCAAGGATCTTTTTTTAGGCTTGAATTTTTTAAGCAACACACATTCAAGGGTTTGTATGAGCCAATGCAAGAGACTTGAATCCTTAACTTTCAATCCAAGGGATTTCCTTTATTCCTAACTTTTAGAAGCTAGAAGCATTGAACAATGGATTTTACTCCAAAATCTAATGCCTTTACCACTATACCATCATATACTTTCTACTTATCATCATGCACTTTCTACTTATCATTCAAGGATCTTTTTTTAGGATTGAAGGTTTTGAAGCAACTACAAACATTCAAGGGTTTGTATGAGCCAATCCAAGAGACTTGAATCCTTGACTTTCAATCCAAGGGATTTCCTTTATTCCTCACTTTTAGGAGCTAAAGTCATCAAACATTGGATTTTACTCAAAAATCTAATGCCTTTACACCATCACGCACTTTCTACTTATCATTCAACGAAATTTTTTTAAGCTTGAAATTTTTGAAGCAACAACACACATTCAAGGGTTTGTATGAGCCAATCCAAGAGACTTGAATCCTTGACTTTCAATCCAAGGGATTTCTTTTATTCCTCACTTTTAGGAGCTAAAGTCATCAAACATTGGATTTTACTCCAAAATCTAATGCCTTTACACCATCACGCACTTTCTACTTATCATCATGCACTTTCTACTTATCACTCAAGGATCTTTTTTTAGACTTGAAATTTTTGAAGCAACAACACACATTCAAGGGTTCGTATGAGCCAATCCAAGAGACTTGAATTCTTAACTTTCAATCCAAGGGATTTCCTTTATTCCTCCGTTTTAGGAGCTAAAGTCATTGAACATTGGATTTTACTCCAAAATCTAATGCATTTACCACTACACCATCATGCACTTTCTACTTAAGCTCATGCACTTTCTATTTATCATCATGCACTCTCTACTTATCAGTCAAGGATCTTTTTTTAGGCTTGAAATTTTTGAAGCAACAACACACATTCAAGGGTTTGTATGAGCCAATCCAAGAGACTTGAATCCTTACTTTCAATCCAAGGGATTTCCTTTATTCCTCACTTTTATGAGCTAGATTCATTGAACATTGGATTTTACTCCAAAATCAATGCCTTTACCACTACAAAATCATGGACTTTCTTCTTATCATCATGCACTTTCTACTTAGCATTCAAGGATCTTTTTTTACGCTTGAAATTTTTGAAGTAACAACACACATTCAAGGGTTTGTATGAGCCAATCCAAGAGACTTGAATCCTTAACTTTCAATACGGGATCTCTTTTATTCCTCACTTTTAGGAGCTAAATTCATGGAACATTGGATTTTACTAAAAAATCTAATGTATTTACCACTACACCATCATTCACTTTCTACTTATCACTCAAGGATGTTTTTTTAGTCTTGAACTTTTTGAAGCAACAATACACATTCAAAGTTTTGTATGAACAAATCCAATAGACTTGAATCCTTAACTTTCAATCTAAGGGATTTCCTTTATTCCTCACTTTTAGGAGCTAGTCATTGAACATTGGATTTTATTCCAAAATCTAATGCCTTTACCACTACACCATCATTCACTTTCTACTTATCATCATGCACTTTCTACTTAGCATTCAAGGATCACTTTTTAGGCTTGAAATTTTTGAAGCAATAACACAAATTCAAGGGTTTGTATGAGCCAATCCAATAGACTTGAATCCTTAACTTTCGATCCAAGGGTTTATTGTGTTACCATTATGCCTCATGCCTTTGACAAAAACTTTGAGTTAATTGAAAGTCCCACTCTATAATGCTAAGGTGAGATGAAAAGACTAGATTGATTTGATGGAAAAACAGGAGCTAATAGGAGCTACCTAATATTGGCATCAGAGCCAAGCAATGCACAAATGCACCGACGAAGGCCCACGAGCAGAAGAAGACTCACAGATGGAGTGCAAGCAGAGAAGGGCAGCCATGCCCCATTCTCTCCACCCTTCCTCTTGGTTGATGAAAGAGGATTTTAGATCCTCATTTTATACCACCAAATTGGCCATTGTGTTTCCATATGTGGGATAATTTGATCCATTCTTGTGCACACGTGTTGTGGACGAGAGGAGCCCATAAAAATGGTAGTTCTATTTACTTATTTTTGAATTTTTTCTTCAAGTTAAAGCAAGAATAAGAACTACTATGAACATGATGGAGGGAAATGGAGCTAAGCATATGTCTATTGGGCTATGGATATGGGTCACGGATCATTTGAATAGCTAAAAAAGCTTCAAGCTCTCAGTTTTGGCCTTTGAAAGTCACCCCCTCATGAAGAATTACTCTCCCACTTCCTACCCTTGACATACCCGCCTTCTTCGAACCATAGCTTTATGACTCGACAGCTGATTTGAGAAATCTTTGTCACATTATGAAGCTACACTCCTAAGCTTTGTTGAAAAACAAATGATGATTAATTTGGAGAAGCTTTGCCCAGCCAAAACCCCTATGTAGCACTTCAACAGAAACTAGGTGGCCACTCACGTGCCTAGTTTTTCATCATTTGGCTTCCAAATCAACCTTTTTCACTTGGAATAGCTTCATATTTTTGAAGTACAAGCATTGAACTACCTACTTTGGACTAGAGAGGAATGGTGAAAATTAAAAGTGCTTTAGTTTGACTCAGTTTGTTCATTTGAGGCTATTGTTATATGCTTTTGGCATCGTTCTTGCTGGTATTTGGTGACTATAACCTCCTTGGGCCAATCGAACATTTTGAATTTTCATTTGGGTCTAGTGAGGATTACAAATCAGCACCTTCATGCTTCATTGTGAAAGTTGACATATACTCAGCCTCACAACTGGAAGTGGCCATACTAGGATGCTTCTTGCTCAGCCAAGATATGCATGAGCTACCAAGCATGAAGCAAAAACCATCAGTGGACACACGAGTGTCATAGCAACCAGCCCAATCATAGTAAAAAAAAAATGCAAATCTAGCAGTAGTGATCCCCCCTTGGGATAAAACAAACCAAGTAGCCGGGTACCACTCAAGTAGCAAAAGATGCGCTTAACCGCCTACTAATGCTTGACTCTTGGGCAATGCATAAACCTACTTATCTGTGAGACAACAAACTGAATATTTGGCCAAGTAATGCATAAGTAAATCAAGCATCCAACAACCTGCTGATAGAGAACAACATCAAATGCATCTCCAACATCATGAAGACTCAATCATAAACCTGTTTCCATAGGAGTGGCAATAGGTTTACAGTCTTCAAGTCCAAAACTCTACAACAATGTGTCAATATATTTCATTTGACACAAAGCCATTCCACCATCAATGTGCATAAACCGAATGCCCAAATAGTCATGCAAATGCCCCAAATGAGACATCTCAAATGAGGCATGCAAATCAGCCTTAAAATTAGCAATATGCCTCTGATGAGGACCAGTGAGCAGCATGTCATCAACATAAACCACAATGATTAGAAGTACATCATTAGCATGCTTAACATATAAGGTGCTTTCAGTTGGACTTTTCTCAAAACCATGTGCAATCAGATAGGCATGTATCTTTTCATACCAATCACATGGTGCTTGCTTTAAACCATAAAATGCCTTCTTTAACCTGCACACCTAGTTCTCATGCCGTTTCTACACAAAGCTATGGGGCTAAAAAACATACACTTCTTCATGCAAGTCACCATTCAGAAATGTTGTTTTGATATCCAACTAATGTACATTCCAACCATGATGAGCTACAAGTGCACAAATGCTACGAACAATAGTCATTCGGAAAGTAGGTGCAAAGGTCTCATCAAAATCAATGCCTCTTTCCTACGCATAACCCTTTGCAACAAGCCTAGCCTTATACCTGTCAACTGTTCCATCAGGTTTACTCTTCAGCTTGTATACCCACTTTGTGCCAATAGCCTTCTTGCCAGGAGGCAAGTCACATCAAGACCAAGTACCATTCTTCATTATAACATCATATTCAGATTGCATTGTAGCCATCCAATGGTCAGAATTTTGTGCTTCATCAAATGAAACAGGTTCAGTCTCATCACAAAGACTAGAGGCAGCTATAGCATAGCAATATGATGCAAACAAGGCACTATGAGAGCCTGATCAAGTACAATATGAAAGAGGTGCATCTAATTTGTTGTCACACAAAGTCTGTACCAGCCATTTTGGCATAGTTTTTGCCTCCTCAATATCAGCTCTCTCATCAACAAGTGCATCATGTAAATCTATGTTAGAAATGGAATGATATGCACCATCACATGAAACTAGAAAAGGCTGAGAAGTTGCCTCATTAGGACTAGCACTAGATTGTCCACCTATAAAAACAGGCAGCAAAGTATTATACATGTCTTTGGAGCTAACAGATGTCTCCTTAGTACATGAAAGCAATGGTTGAATAGCATCTTCCACAAAAACAAAATCGCAGGTAACCAGAATGCGTTTAGTCTGTGAATGATACACACGATAGCCTTTACTTTTGTTGATGTATGAAACACCACAAAAAATGAATTAATGTGACACTAGAACACCTCTATGGTCACCATTAACTCATTGCCACTCCAAACTTTGAGAAATGATAGCCTAAAATGAGAACTTTGCTTCTACAGAAATTCCTAGTCACCAAAATGACATACCTTCAGTATTTTGCTAATTTCTCCTAGCTCAAGTATTATTTCTCCATGAAACTTTATAGACTGAAACTAGAAGAGTAGAGCTTTCCAACAAGCTATCATATGCATCAAACGGATCTCTAGAACTCAAGTTATGGCTCTCACAAGATGACCTTGTATGACCTTCCAAAATTGGAAATCTTTCCTGTTATAGTAAGAGCACCTGTTTAAAATTAGAATTCGATGCCTAGCATCGACTTGCAACGAGAATTCGATGCCGGGCATCGACTTGGGATGTTTTTGGCCACTTTTCAGCAGGGATTCGATGCCGGGCATCGACTTCTCGCATAAAATCTTGATCTTTTGGACACCAAAACTATAGGTGATTTCATGCACACTTAGAATATGACTTATCAACTGGAATTCGATGCCAGGCATCGAGTTGCTCCAACAACATCATGTTTTCAAACACTTCAGTACTGAATGAAAAGGATAAATGAAAATATGACTTATGAGCAGAGATTCGATGCCAGGCATCGAATTGCTCAGAAAACTTGAACTTTTGAATTCATCACACAGTAGGCAAGCATGGAGATGATGGAGAGAGACTCATACACAGAACTTTACTCAGTTCTTTCTCATAGCTATGAAAACTCAAAAGTTTTACAGATGCTTTCTCACTCAGAGAAGCCCGACTATACACAGTCGTATAAATGAACTCCTTCTTCTACTTCTTCTCTCTATTCTCTCTCTCTCCGCGTCAGTTGATACAAAGTAACTTATATAGATTTTCGTATTCTCGTGATTTTAAAAAACTTCTAGAACTAAAGTGAACTAACTTTACAAATATGATACACTTGTGAATTTGTCCCTTCACATAGGCATGGTGTTTTCTTCCTAAGATTTGACCTTCAAATATATGTCCAATTAGTGAGTGTTTCTCAAACAACTCCCCCTCAATCACTAATTGACATTCCCTGTTTCTTCATATCATCTTCTTTTCTTTTACTCCTGCCATGCTTTTGAATCTGCTGGTCTTCACACCATCCAAGCTCTTTGTCATTATGTCTGCTAACTGATCTTTAGTAGAAATGTACTCCACTTCAATCTCCTTCTCCATTACCTTTTCTCTAAGAAAATGATATTGTATCTCTATGTGCTTTGTCCTTGCATGAAATACTGGATTTGCTGCAAGATAAAGTGAACTCATATTATCTCCATGTATTGTAGGTGTACCTTGATCAATGCCTAAGCTCTTGAACAATGTCTGCATCCATATGACTTCCTTAGCTGCTTCCACAAGTCCTTTGTACTCTGCTTCAGTTGATGATAATGCTACTGTATGTTGTTTCTTTGAACACCAACTTACAAGCTTATCACCAATATATATCATGTAACCATGAGTTGATCTCTTGTCATCTTGATTACCTGCCCAGTCTGAGTCACTGTAAGCTCTCAACTTCAAATCTGATGTAAAAGGATAATATAATCCTTCCTTTATAGTTCCTTTGATATATCTGAGAACTCTTTGACCTGCAATCCAATGTGGGTCCTTTGGACAATGCATGAATTGTGACAAAACTCCCACTGCATAACTAAGATCAGGTCTTGTTAGTGTAGCATAAATCAAACTACCCACAAGAGATTGATACTTCCTCATATCTTTGTAGTCTGCACCATCATATTTACTGAGCTTGTGATTAACTTCAAGTGGAGTTGAAGCTTCTCTGCAATTTTCCATATCAAACTTCTTCAACAAGTTCAGAAGATACCTTTCTTGTGACACATATATGCCATGATCTGTATAAGTAACTTCCATTCCAAGAAAGTATGACAACTTTCCTAAGTCACTGATCTTGAACTCTTTCTCAAGTAATTTCTTTACCTCCTTGATTCCTTCGTCTGAAGTACCTGTGATTATAATGTCATCTACATAAATACAAATGTAGATTGTACCTTCCTCTGTTCTTTTGATAAGTAGACTTGAATCTGCTTTTGAAGTTTGATATCCAAGATCATTGAGATACTTCACCAGTCTATAGTTCCAAGCTCTTGGAGCTTGCTTCAATCCATACAATGCTCTTCTCAACCTGCAAACAAAATTTGGATACCTGGAATCTATAAACCCTTGAGGTTGTTCCATGTATACCTCATCTGATATGTATCCATTCAAGAATGCATTCTTTATATCCAATTGACTTAGAGTCCATCCTTTTGAAGTTGCAATAGCAATGATTGTCCTTATAGTTGACATCTTAGCTACAGGACTGAATGTCTCATCATAATCTATGCCATAGGTATGGGCATAGCCTTTCACCACCAGTCTAGCTTTGTATCTGGCTATACTTCCATCTGCAAGCTTCTTCACTTTATAAACCCATTTATTTCCAATTACTTTCTTACCATTTGGTTTAGGAACAAGTTCCCATGTCTTGTTCTCCTCCAGTGCATTGAATTCTTCCTTCATTGCTTCTTCCCATTGCTTCTTACCTTTAGCTTCATCATAATTCTGAGGTTCTTCATCATCTTTGACCATATATGCATAGTTCTTCTGAGTTATGTAAGAAGTATCATAAGAATACCTTTCTGGTTGTCTTCTAGTCCTGCTTGACCTTCTTGGTTCACATTCTTCATATGTGTCTGGATACACCTCTTCATCAAATATAGGAGCTTCTTCATTTCTTCTTGTTAATCCACTTGTGGATGTACTTGCTTGCATATAGTCTTCATCTCTATTTACCTGCACAATTGATTTTCCTTTCTCACATCTTCTTACCTCTTCTTCAAATTCTTCAGCTGTATGACTTTGATCTGCATACCAACTTTTCTGTTCATAAAATGCAACATCTCTAGAAACAATAAATTGTTTTGTTAGAGGATTCCAAAATCTGTAACCCATCTGCTTTTCATCATAACCAATGAACACATATTTTTCTGCCTTTGGTTCAAGTTTATGCCTAAGTTGTGATGGCACATAAGCATATGCAATTGATCCAAACACTCTACAATGATCTAGTGTTGGTTTCTTACCCCACCAAGATTCATATGGAGTCATTCCATTCAGAGCTGCACATGGTAATCTATTCACAAGATGTGTAGCTGTATTTACAGCCTCAGCCCAAAGATAATTTGGACAGTTCTTCTCCTTTAGCATAGCTCTAGCAAACTCAACCAAAGTCCTGTTCCTTCTTTCTGCTACACCATTTTGTTGTGGTGTATACCTGCAAGTTATTTCTCTCTTAATACCTGCATTCCAAAGATAATCATTGAACTCTTGGGAGAAGTATTCTCCCCCTCCATCAGACCTCAGTCTTTTAAGCTTTTGACCTGTTACTCTCTCTGCATATGCATGAAAATGCTTGAAGGCTCCAAACACTTCTGATCTTTCCTTCAAAACATATAATGTTATCCATCTTGTAGCATCATCAATGAAAAGAACATAATACCTTGAGCCACTGATAGATCCTTCTTTTGTTGGTCCCCATACATCAGTATGAATGAGCTCTAGTAATCCATCATGTTTGAATCCTTTCTTCTGAAATGGTAACCTGTGTGCTTTACCCATTTGACATGCTTCACATTTATAAACCATATGTTGACTTTGCACATTTGATAATCCTAGTACAGACTGATTAGCAACCATATCTTTAATTCCTCTTTCATTGAAATGACCTAATCTCTTATGCCAGAGATCAAGTTCTGTAATCACTCCTTCACCATGTGTGAGCAAAGCTTGACCAATGTTCCCTTGCACTCTTAAAGTAAAGAGTCTACCTTCTTTCTTACCAGAGACAATCTGATTATACCCATTCTCTGGATCTTCAACAAATACTCCTTCATTTGTAAACCTGATTTGAAAACCTTTTTCAACTATCTGTCCCACACTAATCAAGTTTTAGGTATTGTGGGAACATACAAAACATTGGTTAGCAAATCTGCTCCACTCTTGCATTTCACCTTTCCAATTGAATGTACACTATGTCTGGTATTATCACCTGTTTGAACTGTGTGACTAGAAATGCCTTTTTCCAATTCTGACATCAATTCTATGTTTCCTGACAAATGATTAGAACATCCAGAGTCAATGTAAAATACCTTTAGATCTTCTTTATCTGATGTGTTGATTGAGTTCATCATCAATGATGTATGACTTTCATTCTGTGTGTCATTTGCATAGTTGTAGTAGGTGGTGTTGTAGGATTGATTCTGTCCCCAACTTCTTCCTCCACCTCTACCATAGCCTCCTCTTTGACTTTGTCTACCTCTTTGGAAATTACTTTGATATCTTCCACCTCGGCCTCTGCTATTGTTGTTTTGATTCTGGTTTGATCCTTGTTGGTTGTGCCAACAGTCATGAGCCAAATGATTACTCAATCCACAGATCCAGCAAGCCTTCTTGTTGTTATTTTGATTACCTCTTCCTCTTCCAAAAACTCTTGCTCTTCCTCTGCCAGTGCCTTTACCTCTTGCATAATAAACTTGAGAAGTTGACTCTTCTTCATCCTTTGCTTTACCTTTATCTCCTTTCTTCTTGTTCTTCATGTACATTGCAGAACTTTGTCCTTTATCTCCATCTCCCTTCAAGTCTTGCTCATATGTGAGCATCAAACCAAGCAACTGGTTCAAATCTGGAACATACTGATTTAATGAAAGTTATGTTGATAAGACAAAAGGTTTCCACCTTTCATCCCCTCTCAAACCTGCAAGTAATTGAGCAATCAATCTGTGATCTTCAACATCTTCATCTATGGATCCAAGACTATCTGCTAGATCCTTCATCTTAGTGACATAATCACTAATGGTTTGACTTGGCTTCTTCTTGAATGTTGTAAACTGACCATAGACTTGCTTTCCGTGCTTTAGTAGTACTTTGGAAATGATACTCCAATGCATTCCATATATCTTCAGATGATTCCAATCCTCTGATGTGTGGTAGCAAATGATCAGAGATTGTATTGTAAATATAGGCTTTTGCACTTGCATCCTTCTTCTGCCAATGCTTTAAAGCATCTAGTTCTTCTTTCTTTGGTCGGCTTTCATCTTCGAATACTGGCTTCTCTTCTTCACCTGTAACATATATCATGAGATCCTTACTCATAAGTAAGGCTTCCATTCTCATTACCCATGCGGGGTAATTATCTCTCTCCAGTTTGTCAATGGAAATATGATCTGCCATAGTTCTTTCCTTCTGCTGCAACCTGTGAGCTTAAAGAATAAAGGATATTACCTTTTGAAGTTCTTTGTGTATGAGGATACTTTTGAAGTAACCTTTTGATGCCTTGTGTCTTCAAATGCTTCACCTTTCAAACTTTAATGGAAAACTTTACAAAACTTCTCGTACCTTTGTCGTCTTCTGCTCTCGAGAATCTTTCTGCTCTGATACCACTTGTTGATGTATGAAACACCACAAGAAATGAATTAATGTGACACTAGAGCACCTCTATGGTCACCATTAACTCATTGCCACTCCAAACTTTGAGAAATGATAGCCTAAATTGAGAACTTTGCTTCTACAGAAATTCCTAGTCACCAAAATGACATACCTTCAGTATTTTGCTGATTTCTCCTAGCTCAAGTATTGTTCCTCCATGAAACTTTATAGAATGAAACTAGAAGAGTAGAGCTTTCCAACAAGCTATCATATGCATCAAACGGATCTCTAGAACTCAAGTTATGGCTCTCACAAGATGATCCTGTATGACCTTCCAAAATTGGAAATCTTTCCTGTTATAGTAAGAGCGCCTGTTTAAAATTAGAATTCGATGCTTAGCATCGACTTGCAACGAGAATTCGATGCCTAGCATCGACTTGCAACAAGAATTCGATGCCGGGCATCGACTTGGGATGTTTTTGGCCACTTTTCAACAGGGATTCGATGCCGGGCATCAACTTCCCGCATAAAATCTTGATCTTTTGGACACCAAAACTATAGGTGATTTCATGCACACTTAGAATATGACTTATCAACTGGAATTCGATGCCAGGCATTGAGTTGCTCCAACAACATCATGTTTTCAAACACTTCAGTACTGAATGAAAAGGATAAATGAAAATATGACTTATCAGCAGAGATTCGATGCCAGGCATCGAATTGCTCAGAAAACTTGAACTTTTGAATTCATCACACAGTAGGCAAGCATGGAGATGATGGAGAGAGACTCATACACAGAACTTTACTCAGTTCTTTCTCATAGCTATGAAAACTCAGAAGTTTTACAGATGCTTTCTCACTCAGAGAAGCCCGACTATACACAGTCGTATAAATGAACTCCTTCTTCTACTTCTTCTCTCTATTCTCTCTCTCTCCGCGTCAGTTGATACAAAGTAACTTATATAGATTTTCGTATTCTTGTGATTTTAAAAAACTTCTAGAACTAAAGTGAACTAACTTTACAAATATGATACACTTGTGAATTTGTCCCTTCACATAGGCATGGTGTTTTCTTCCTAAGATTTGACCTTCAAATATATGTCCAATTGTACTCAAGAAGGATTCAAGTGGAAGAATTACAGTATACATGATGGAAATCTATTATATAAAGGGAAGGTGTGTGTCCCTAGAGATCTTCAGATGAGGCAACACATTTTGTATGAGTTTCATGACACACCTAGTGCAAGACACCCAGGAGTTAACAAGACTTATTATCTTGTTAAGAGGTAGTTTTAGTAGCCTCAACTTCATAAGGACATCCTAGAGTATGTGCTTAAGTGCACTAAATGCCAATTCAATAAAGCTGAAAGGTTGAGGATTGGAGGACTACTCCACCCATTGGATATTCCCAATGGGAAATGGGAGAGTATCTCCATGGATTTCATAGTTGGATTACCTAAGACATAGAGAGGGAAAGAGTCTCTCTAGGTAATTGTGGATAGGTTAAGCAAAATGGCTAGCTTTATTCCGGCACGTACTACAGTGAAGACAAAACCTATACCGGTTATATGGTCTTCTTTTAGACATAGTTTCTGATTGGGATAGAAAGTTTAAAGCCACTTTTGAAGAGCATTCTTCAAAAGGTTGGATACAAAACTTAGCATGAGTATGGCCGAGCATCCACAGTCGAATGGGCAAACAGAGAGGGTTAACCAAATCCTAGAGGATATGATTCAAGCATATGTGAATGAAAGTCAAACTAATTGGGAAGAGTACTTACCTATCGTAGAGTTTGCATATAATAGTGCCAAGCACTCTTCCACTAAGCATAGTGCATTTATGCTTATGTATGGGTTTCAACCAAGAGTTCCTTACACAGTAGGACTGCAGAATGAGAAAGTTCAAGCTACAAAGGACTTCTTGGAAGAGATGAACGATATGCTTAGGCTTGCTGAGGATAGTATAAGGAGAGCTCGGGACAGAGATAAAGCCTATGATGACCCTCAAAGGAGGGACATCAAATTTGAGGTAGGAGAGCAAGTCTTAGAGTTCCATCTAGATCTGAGACCATGAAGATGGGCCCTTGTCCAAAACTATCTCCTAGGTATTGTGGACCTTTCCAAATACTTAAGAGAATAGGAAAGATGGCTTGCCAGCTCCAACTTCCAAATAATAGCCAAATCCATCTAGTTTTTAATGTTAACAGGCTTAAGGAAAGGGTGGGTGAATCTTACAACCTCATTCCAAAATAGTGAGTTAGTAGAGTCTATTTATGTTCAATCTATTCCACATGAACTAGAGAGCATACTATGAATTCGAGAGAAATGGACCAGAAGTCACTTATATAAAGAGTGTGTGGTAAAGTGGAAAGATAGTTCAGAAGATAGTGCCACATGGGAGCAGGTTAGCACCCTTCAGAGACTGTTTCCCAATTTTAGACTACCTTCCCAAGAGTCTTCTTAAGGGGAAGGATACAGGCAAACAACATGGAGATATGACCATGTATTGTTAATACATGGGGATATAGTGGAAGTGTGCTTTAATAAATTCTCTCTTTCTCGCAGAACTTCCAATACCATTTTTGAGGACAAAAATGGAGTTAGGTGGAAGGAAATGTAACATGGGAAAAGGTGTGAACTACCTCTTAGGTATATAGAGTACGATACTCACATGAGTGCCAAGTGGCACTGATGTGAATGGCCATGTTTAGTTACCCTTTGTGGGTAATTAGAGAGAGAGAATCTATGTTTGAAGCTCACGTGGCTCAGGAGATTAAGTTTATTGATGTTCTCTGTGTTCTCTTCTAGAGAGTTACCTGACCTCAAGATCTTTGAGGATTGTGGTGTGTACCCCAAAAATAAGGGCTTCATCGAGACCAACAAGAGCTAGTAGGAGCTACCTAATAAGCTCAGAATCCAAGACTCCTACACAAAGATACATGTGTCTAGATATACCTACCTATATGCATAGATGAAGAAGTAGAGGGTATCTTAAGCTAGCAAGGGTATATCACACTAAGGACAAGGTTAAAACATATGAAAGAGACCACAACTTCATTTGAATCATCCTCTTTCTAAAAGTGATGTGTGTAGATGGCTAATTGAGCTCCATTGCAAACGTAAAAGTATCCTTGATTTTATCCACCTAAATTAGTTAAGTATTCAGATGATTGTGAGTCATATCACAACTCCTCTTGACTCTCCTAAAAGTTCTTGATGATGTACCAATGGTTAGGATCCAGTGACTAAAATATTTTGTATGCACACTTAAAATAGTGCTACCATCAATGAGACCATGCCTTCACTTCAATGGCTATGAGAAGTTGATAGGCTTGAACTATGTATGGCAACAATGAACAATAGATGGAGATTATGATAAAAACTTCATGTATGTGTATTGATAAGTAAAGTATAACACATGGAGGTGTTGGAGGACTCCAAGGCTAAACCAATGAAGTATATGTACTCTTTTTTGCTTGGTTTTAGAAGATGATTGTTGGTAGATTCCACCTAAATATTCTTCTTCCTTTTAGGTGTACATTTGAATTTTGAATTCAAATGTGAGTTGCAACTCTTGGCTCTCCTCATACTAACTTCAACTCATGAGTTTATAACCTCAAAAGATCCTTTTACAATGGATTAGAATGAAGTTCCTTTTAACATTGGAAGTGAATTTCAAATGCATATGTGTACAAGTTACTTTATCATAGTTCAATGAAATCAAAAGACTATGTTCAAGCACTTAGGCATGACATATGCACCAATAGTTCCCCCTCAAGCCTAAGATGCTTGAGTATTCAATCCTTTGTAATCTCGTGAAGTCCAATCATTGATTTGAATTTGTTAGGCTTCACTCCATCCAAATCTTTAGTCATCATGTCTCCACATTCTTGTTTAGTTGAGATGTATGAAAGCTTAATATCGTTACTTGTAATCTTCTCCTTAACATAATGATAATGGACCTCAATGTGTTTGGTCCTGGAATGATAAATAGTATAACTCATGTTATCACCAAATATGTGAGGAATGGATGACTTTACTCCTAAGTGAGTGTATATTGTCTTGATCCAAATTGTTTCTTGAGTAGAATTATCCAATCCTTTGCATTTAGCCTCTACAATAGATTGATTCTTTTATAACCAAGAAATGGGCTTAGAACATGCAAATGAAAGATAGCTAGAGGTGCTTCTCCTATCATCTCTTCATCCTGCCCAATCTACATTAGAAACAATATTGATATCTATATCAAAGGTGTATGAATAGAACAAGCCTTCCTTAATTGTTACTTTGAGATGCTTGAGAATCCTTTTGGGTGCCTGCATATGTGGTTTCCTAGGTGTATGCATGAACTCACTTAAGACAATATAGCTAATATCTACTCTAGTGAGAGTAGCATAGTGGAGACTCCCTACCAAGCTTTTATAGCTTGTCACATCTTTAATGAGCTCTCCTTCATAAGTGCTTAACTTTTAATTCACTTTAATGAGAAAGGCATTCTTCACATCCATCTAATACATCTCCCAAATCTTGGTAGTTGCAATACTCATGAGTACTCTAACTATAGGCATCTTTTGAAGAAAATTTTGTATCAAAGTGTTTGCACTAAAAAGGCACTTTGTCTTGATAAAAATAATTCTAAAAAAACTTGGTATCAGTAAAGAGGTAGAAAAGGGGGCCAAATAAGGAAACGTCTATTTCTGGGTCAAGATATGATGTGTCTTTCATTGATGATTTTAGTAGACGGACCATAATTTATTTTATGAAACATAAAAATGAAATGTTTTCTTGTTTAAAAAAGTAGCTAACAATAGTAGAGAATCAAACAGTAAAACCTTGAAGATGCTAAGGTCTGATGGAGGGGGAGAATACTTCTCCCACGAGTTTGATTCATGTAGAATGTATTATTTTAACAATTGATTACTTAATCCATTGTGTAGAAGTCAACGCCACTCAAAAAAATGATTATCAAATGATCGCAAAATTCTTATTTGAAAATATTTTTACTAGGTCTGGACTACCAATCAAGATAGTTAGTGATAGAGGTGCACACTTCATCAATGAATTCATTGAATCACTTATGAAAAAGTTCTTGGTGATTCATAAAAAGTGAGCATCCTATTACCCACAAGCCAACGGACAAGCCAAAAGTTCAAATAAGGCATTGTGAACGATCCTCACAAAAATAGTCAGCAATGGAAGATCCAAGTGGGATAAATAATTACATCATGCAATTTGGGCTGTTCGAGTAGCCTATAAAATAGCCATTGGAGCTACACCATTTAATCTAGTTTATGGACAAATGTAATACTAGCGATTGATTTCTTGATTCTTAATCTTTGAATAGCTGAGAAATATTAATGGGTACATCATGAACAATTTAATCAATTGGATTTAGTTGAAAATTTACATGAAACTAGGTTACAAGTTGTAACAGGTATCTATGCTACCAAAAGAAGACAAAAGGAATACAATGATGCTCACACAAAAGACAAAGGCCTTAGAGTCAACAACTTAGTATTGGTATACACCTTGAAACAAAATGCCAAGAAACTACAACAACAAGGATATGGACCCTTGATCATGGATCACATTCTCTTTGGTCGAGCTATCAACTTAGCTACATACTTCCCAACTACATAAGTGGATGCGGAGTAAAAGAATATATGGAACCAATAACAAAACAAATTTAGATGTTCAATAGCGAAAGAAGGAAGAGGAGAGAATTGAAGAAGAAGATAGACATGAAGCCCTAGAACGAATTAGAAAATGGATTGAGTGGATTAGAGAGTGACATGAGAGATATTTAAATAAACAAGAACTTATTCCCATGGCTAATTATTGTGGCAAGAATATCAAAAAAGTTGGCAATATAGCAAGACAACCTTATTTAAATATGGGAATTGAAATGAAGAGTATCACCTTGTAGAATCTTTGATTGACATACAAGCGGTGTTAAGTAGTGTTTGTGCCTCTTTAGTTGAGAAACTAAAGGCAATTATCACACCTATAGAAGCATCAATGATTGGAATTGAAGGTAATCATATCAAGTGTTTAGGAGAGGTAAGGCTATCATTATGCCTAGGCAATAACACAATGAAACAAAAACATTTGGTATGTACAGAATCTGACCTGTTAGAAGAGATTATCCTAAGAAAATACTAGATGTAAAAATTTGAGGTCACAATGAATCTCTCTTAAGGATAAAAATACGTTGAGGTAGGACATAAAGAAGCCTTTGGCCTCCTAGACAAAAAACCCTTGAATACAATGAACATGGAAAACCCTAATGTGTCAACTTTGAGTATACATGACCTAGGTCTTAGGGAGGAATATCAATCCAATGAATCCATTCTTAAACTTAATTTGTGTGCTAATCAAAACCCTTTTTCTACTTTGATTGAACAACCCACCCATCCTTCTTAAGAGAATATTTCAGAGACCTAGAGTGAGGATATAATTTCTTGAGAGGAACATAGAGGGTTGTCAATAAACAAATTAAAAAGAAGGGCTAAACAATTTTCAACTAAAATTCTCAAAAAAATATGGATCTATAAAGACTGACTTCAAGAGTACCAATCAACTCAAAGATGAATAGAACATCAAAACCCTAGAGGAAAGAAGGATATCGGAGCAGACAAATCAAGGAAAATCAACTCAAAGATTATTCAAGTTTGGCTACCAAAGAGGCTCTTTGAACCTCAAAGGCATTATAACAAATGTGGATTCCAAGGAAGACTCTAGAGACAACAAAGAAAGATATTAGAGTAGTAGACTAAGCAATTACCCTTCAACTAAAGATTTTCCAAGATTTCACAACAATTGAGGACTACCAAAGCCAAGGAAAAAAAGGAAGTTATGTAATAGATGTAGATGCATATGGAGGATTAAGACAAAGGATGGAGCACTAGAAAAAACCCTAAATTTAAGGAAGATCAACATCAAGTTACCAAGACATATCAAGTGTGGAAATTGAAGATACTTCATTCCGAACAATAGCTTGAGAAGCAGTTTCATTTTTTCACACATGCTGAGTTGAATGCATCTAGAGTATGCACAATAGGGCCACACTATAGAGCCTCACATTTGGCACATGGATTCTCTAAAACTATTTAGTGGTGCACATTTCCTCCAAAAGGAATAGATCTTCACTTGTACTCTAGTAGTCTAAGATCTCTACCAACCATAACTAGCTTCTTACTTTGGACATTACTAACTTATTTCTTATATTTTTCATTAAAAATAAAAAACCAAGAAATTATTTATATTCAAGTATTAGACACAACAAGGCATGATTCAACATATGCAAGAGGTGAATCACTTAAAGGACAAATATTGAATGCATGAGGAATATGAAACTCATTAATTTTTTCATACTCTCATGTTAATCAAATTATTGATTTGAGCATAGATGGCTTCGGAGGATATAGAAGAAATGTAACAAATGGAAAAAGAAGAATTCCCATTGAAGTGTGCAAGTAAGGCTCGAGGTCACTGGTTGAAGGACGATGAGCTTGTCGGTGATTTCCTCTTTCTGATTACAGTGTGTAACATGGATCATGACCATCAATTTTCCATGATGAGTCAATATTTTCATATCCTCCATAACATGCCAACAACCATCGAGATATGGACCAAATCGTGGATAGATGCATATTTAAAGCTTTTGATGTATAAGCTAGAATTTGAAAGGTGCACTCAAGTCATGAACACCCTGCATTTAGCAACATATAAGCCCTCAATATAGAAGCACAAGTCATTGACTTGAGAGGTAGGCTAAGAACCATCAGATTTATTCATGAGCTCAACAAAGATGCTTTTTGGTGGATAAAGGATGGGATGGTGGACTTGAAAGATGAAAATCATGAGGCTAAGAAGAGAAGATTTCTAAATATAAATCACATGGACAAAAGAGGAAGAAGTGTGACTGGTGCATCAAGATTTTTGTTTTCCAAACATGCATTATTATGTAGCTCCTCAAAAGATAGTGGTTCAACTTTTACCCATGTGATGAAACAAGTTAAATACCCAAGCTCAATTAGAAAAAGCACAAAGGGAGTTAGTAGTAGCATTCTACAAGATTGATGCCTTGATGATTGAAAATCCTACCTAGAAATCCAAATTCAAATAGATCAATCAAGAATCTGTAAAAACAAAGGCCAAAATAAGGAGCTACAAAGCAAGTATTCATAGAGTGAAGCTGAAAAGGTATGCATCTTCACTAGATCAAAACTAATTGAATCACAGATAAAAGGCTATATGGAAGAAGAAGACTTGCTTAGGAGCCAAAACAAGAACTTAATGACATCCCTAAAATAAAGCAATTGAAGCCTAGATGTCAAATGAGGAAGAAATTCAAATTTTGAAGAAGAAATTAGATGAGTATGTAGCTCAATCGGATGTTTATACGTTATTTCATACACAAGGAGAAGCAAAGCGTTGATATATTTTGGTCATGATGTGTATGAACACACTTAGGACCACCAAGGCACTTTTTTCCCTCTTTAAGAGTTTTTTCCTCGGCTTATATATACGCATATAACCCTAATGTGTCACTTATCTTTGTACAATTTCTTGGTAATTCATTCAGTGTTGTGTTGTTCCCCAAGCTTCTTCTTCTTCATTTTGTTGTTTGTGTGCTTGCATACACCTCAAACACCAACAATTGGTATCAGATTAGGTCATCGCTTCATCTAGGGCATTGTCAATACCCCTCCAGTCACGGGCTCATAATTGCTTTGTAGTGACAAAATTTTGACCTAAACTCTTTCGGTCTCCAAATGCAAAATCAGAGTGCCTCTGCAAAAAATTTCATCCTTTTGTGCCAAACATATATATAGGATTTGGTTCGCTAGTACAAACACCTTGAACTCTATTACATGTTTAGTAGGGCTCAATAGGGTTGTTTTGTTCAATGTTTTGAGATACAGTCATTTTTCTACATCAAGGTATTTTGTCAATGGCCATGGCTGAAAGCAATGATGTATTCCATATGTTGGATGTTGAGGAGAAGTTGGATGGTACTAATTACCTGTTATGGGCATATATGTTGCATCATGTACTAGTATCAAAAGGATTGTGGAATATTGTGGAGCATATTGAAAAATGCCCTATTACACTTATGAATACAATTATTGAAGCTGATATAGATGGCATTGAAGATGATGATCTTCATATTCCTATTTGTGTTGCAGTTCCTAATGCACCTATTGCACAAAAACTTTGTTGGGATGGAATAGATGCGCAGGCACATGCATTAATAGCCTTGCCCATCAAAGGTGCCATTGTCCCTCATATTCACTCTTGCAAGACAGCAAAGGATGCTTGGGATACACTTACAACCTTATATTAGGCAAGAAATGTTGCATTGCTTACCTCTGAAAACAATTGCAGAGTGAGCACGTGAATGAAGGAGATTCCATGGACAATTTTTTGACAAAGATCAAATATTTGAAGGAGCAGTTGATTTTTGCTGATGAAGTCTTACCAGATAGTTTACTTGTGTAAACTATTCTTAATGGCTTCCAGATTCTTATCAGAGTTTTGCTTCAACTTTTTATTGATGATGAAAGGAAATCCGAATGCCTTGTTGAGATATCAAGCTCAACATGTGATGATTCAGGATAACATGTATCACTTTCTCATTTCACTGAGATGTATAGTGGTCATGTCGCTATATGTTAGGGACACTTCATTGAGCTTTATTAAATTTATCTACCAAGAGTGGCACATTTGTTTCTTGCCAACTCACTCATTTGCGAACATTAGGTTTTTTTTTATGTACTGGTCTTTATATATTGCACTTGTTGTATTCTTGTTTTTTAGGTCATTCTTGTACATTCCTTTTATGTAATAGAAGAAGAAGAAGATCATTCTTCCTTGCCTCAATGTGTATGTGTGCTCCTCTTTGATTGTGAGAGTGTGTGTGTGTGTGTGTGTGAGCTCTCTTCCTTATCTCCTTCCTCATGACATGGTATTAGAGCAAGTGTGGTTGTAGAGAGCTCCTAGAGAAGGTCGACGATGAAGAGTATGTGAGAAGGCATAGAGAAAGCACGATTCACAAACGACCTCAGATTGCTACAAAAATTGGCGTGAAGGTAGAAGACCTCAAAATATTTTTGAGAGTTATCCCTTTAGGCCCTTTAGGGTCACTTGTTTTTGTCAAATTAGAGTTTCGGAGCCATATCGACATCTGTTTTAAGCCCACAAGGTGGGGCCCATAAAAAAACCAGGTCAATTTGCAAATCTATAACTTGCATCGTGTTTTGCAACACTCATATATTCTAGATCCAAAATTTCAAGCAATTTCGTGTACTGTTGGTACACAAAAATTGTGTTTTTCTGAGATCGAATTGTCACATCATAGTGCAACAATGTTCAAGCAGAAGTGTTGCTTGTAATGTTTTGTAGTGTTGTGAATTGTTGCAGAAATGGAAAATGCAGATGGAATGAGTCAGCTTATGAGCGATAAGCTAGATAAAAACAACTTCCATGCTTGGACATTGAGGATGATAAATTTCCTAATGGGAAAAGGTTACTGGAAGTACATCGAAGGAGAGAACGAAAACATTCCGCAGTTACCAGAGAGGAATCGGACGACAGACTAGTTAAGAGCATATGAAGAACGGAATCAAGGAGCATGAAAGGTAATGTATTGGCTATCTATTAGCATACAAGATAGCATGATCGGCACATACAGGATGCCACGACTCCAAAAGAGGCTTGGAACAGTTTGGTCACATTGTATGAGACCAATACAAAGGCACATAATTTGCAACTCAAGAATGAGCTGCATACACCAGAGAAAAAGGGCATGTCGGTAAGTGACTAGACCCTGAAAATCAAAAGCACATCTGAGTCACTTGCATCTATTGGCATGAATGTAGATGATGATGATAAGGTGGAAGTGTGCCTTCGTGGTTCAGGAGCTGCATGTAAGCAGTTCAAAATCTACATAGGACCACAAACATCACTATGTACAAGCTGCAATTTTAGAGTAGCCCAAACTGAACCATCTTTTGGAAATGAGGAATGCAGCATTTTGCCCAAAATACAACCTTCACAAACATGTTTTCTTGGTGCCTCAAGTTTGGGCAAAGAGGACACCATTTCAGATTTCTGCAGGCATAGCAAACTAGCAAAATTTAGATGACCAAAGCATGCATGCCAAAGCTTTGCATCTGACATAGCCTGAGAATCATGTACTGCACATGCCAAATCATTCATAGATATTTCATAGTCTATGAGCTTATACAACCCACAACATAAAATTCCAGAAAAAATAATCATGTTGCCATTCGACAGATCATGAACTATACACCTGTCATCAACAAATTTCACAACCAAGCCAATCTTGGCTAATGCAGAAGCTGGTAACAGATTTTTCTTGATCCCTAGCACAAAAAAAGCATTTGACAAAGTGAAAGAACTACCATCAGCAGCAGTCAAAATGATCTTACCAACTCCCATAACAGGATAAGAGGAGTTGTTGCCGCATGTAACAGTATTCCCTATAGGTGCAGGCTCGAGTGAAGAGAAGAATCTGTGCTGCAAGGTTATGTGTTTGGTTGCCCCACTGTCAAAGCACCAAACATCTAAGTCTACTGCAGACATGCACTACTCATGAGAAGTTGGGTCAAAAGTGCAAACAATAGTAAAAGCCCATTCTTCTTCTTGCACAAGATTAGCAGACTCTCTTTTTGGTGTAGAGGCCTCTACAATAACCATTCTAGCCTCCTTTTTCTTTGCCTCTTTGGCAGCCAGTTTTGGACAGTTCTTTATGATATGATTTCTTCTCATCTTTATCTTCCTTCTTTGAATGTGCAGCATTTGCAGATTTCTGCTTACTAGTTGAAGAGCTCCATTTTCCTTTGCCCTTTTGACTAGCCAATAAATCTTGATCTGCAACATGCAAAATGGATCTATTTTGCCTGGATTGATCTTCCTGCAACAGAATAGAGACTAAGTCCTCAAATGACAAGGCATTTGGATTGCCTTTCATCATCAACCAAAGAGTAGAAGCAAAACTCTGATATGAATCAGGAAGACCATTTAGAACGGTCTGCACAAGTGAGCTATCTGGTATAACTTCATTAGTAGAAATCAACTATTCCTTCAAGTCTTTGATCTTTGTTAGAAAACTGTCCATAGAATCACCTTCATTCATGTGCTCACTCTCCAATTGTTTTCGGAGGTAAACAACATGAGCCTCATTCCTAGCTTGGTACAATGTGGTAAGTGTATCCCAAGCATCCTTAGTTGTTCTGCAAGAGTGAATGTGAGGAATAATGGCTCGTTTGACAGACAAAGCTATCAATGCATGTGCTTGGGCATCTCTGCCATCCCAACGAATTTTCTCTGTAGTAGGTGCAGCAGAAAACGCAGCATAAACAATAATATGTAGAATATCATCATCTTCAACACCTTCTACATCATATTCAGTACCGTCAATTGTAATAGTTGCAAGTGTGATAGGATGCTTTTCAACACCCTCCACGATGTTCCACAGTCCTTTTGCAACCAATACATGTCGCATCATATAAGTCCATAATGTGTAGTTGGTACCATCCAACTTATCCTCAACAACCAACATACGGAATACATCACTCCTTTCAGCCATGGTTGGTGACTAAAATACCTTGATACAACAAATTGATTATATCTCAAAAGTTGAACAGAACTACCCAGATGAATTGTGCTAGACTTGTAGGAGACTTTGAGACGCTTATATTGGCGAACCGAAACTGGTATATATCTTTGGCAAAAAAAGACAAAATAGCCTGCACAAGTGCTACGATAGTGCGTTTGGAGGCCGAGACGAGCTCATATCACAATTTCGGCACCACATAGCAAAGCTATTTTGATCTCTGAAACACTGTGAGTATACGTGCCAAATTTCATGTGATTTTGAGACTGTGATCGGAGGGGTGTCAATGACACCCTAGATGAAGTGAAGACCTACTCTAATACCAATTGTTGGAGTTATACGTCTTTGGAAGCACACGAACAACACAATGAAGAAGAAGAAGCTTGAGCACAACACACAATACTGAATGTCTTACCACTAGAATGTACAATGATAAGTAGCCTGTTAGGGCAATAGGTGTATATACAAGCCGGGGGAAAAAAACCTCCTAAAGAGGGAAAAAAGTGCCCCGGCGGGCCTAGAGTGTTCACACACATCACTACCTAAATATATCAATAGAAGACACATTTTTCTGGATTCAGACAGACTATGTATTGTCTGTACTTGTCAAAAATTTTCATCAGCTCAGGGATGTGATCCATTCTTTGGGAAGAATAGGTGCATAAATCATCCACATATACTTCCATACTCTTCCTAAGGAATTCCTAAAAGACATGACACATTAATCTCTAGAAGGTGGCTCGAACATTAGTTAGGCCAAATGGCGTAACCCTAAAAGCGTATACACCCCATTCTGTAGCAAATGCAGTTTTGTGTTGATCCTCATGAGTGATTGCTACTTGGTTGTAACTAGAGAATCCATCAAGGAAGCTATATACTTCCTTGCCTGCCACTCACTCCAAAAGATGATCCATAATGGGTAATGGGTAGCTATCACGAATAGTGGCTGCGTTAACCTTTTTGAGATTAATGCAAACTCTTAATTTACCATTTTTCTTGGGTACCATTATCAAAGGTGACACCCATTCAGTGTGTTCGATTTCATATATGAAGCTAGCTGCCAATAATTTATCTATCTCTTCCTTGATTTTGGTAGAGTATACGTCATTGTAGGTGTATGGTCTTTGTTTCAAAGGTTTAGCTTTTGAAGTCATGGGAATCCGATGTGAACAAATTGAGGGATCCACACCTTTTAAGTCCTTGTATGTCCAAGCAAATACGTCCCTATAATCTCGAATCAACTCTATTAGTTCTTGTTCCTTGCGTTCCGGTACATACTTCCCCATGTAAGTGCATCTCTCCTCTTCCCCTTCTATAGTCATAGTGATCTTCTTGGCCTATTCCTTGTTATCGTATGTTATTCCTTCTTGTGCTTCTCGTTTAGGCATTTGTATAGTGATCTTCCTTTCCTCTACTTCATATCTCCTAAAATGTTCAGGGATTTCAACTTGTTCTTGTGGTGTATTCTCTTCCCAATTAGTCTCTTCTACTTCCAAGTTCTCTTGTTTTCCATTTTGGTTGAGTGTCAATGTGCTTTCTCTAATAATTTCTTTATCTTCTCCGCCTAGCTCATGTCCTTCCTCTTTGGTCTCAGTCTCCATTTCTATGCTTTCATAAGCTTCCTTCCATTCCTTCTCTATCCATTTTTCTTCTTCAGCCTCTTGTAACACAACCATGTATAGACGTACATCATATCCATCCCCGTCTATACATTCATTCATGGTTAGGACTTCCTCATTGACACACACGCCTAGTGTGGTCAATATTTCCATCCATCCATGGGGTTCGAAGTCTTCATCTGGGAATACTTGTGGCATATAAGTTGGGTCCTCTATTGGTCTAGAGATTCCACAAGCTGTTTGCCATTTTCATAGCCTTTCTTCTTCTTGCTTGGCTGGTTTACACATCCATAGTTGGATGTCTTCGTGCATCCATGATTGGTCTTCAGATCCCGCACTATGGATTGATAGGTCATCCTCCTCTCTAATTATTGTGTTCCACTATAGAGGTGGAACATGCTGGTAAGCGTAAATATGGAGGTTTATCCTAGTGGTTGTACCTCTATGTTGCAGGTACACTGCATCTCTTCCCTAGTCTTGCACTACCTTTAGCTATCTCATGAAAGGTCTTCTTCATATTATCTCATAGTTACTTGCCTTTTCAGATTGACAAATGGCTACAGTGTGCTCAAATTCTACTCCACATGTTTTAAAGACAACATTCTCTAATAGTCCTAGAGGTCATTCTGTATGACCATCAGCTAGTTGTAGCTTCATCCTAGTGGGTCGTAGGGCTGGTTTACCCTACTTCTCCCATATTTCTTTTGTCGCTATTCCCACTCCAACTCCTGTGTCTAAAATGGCTTTCGTTGTATAACCTCAAAATGTAATGGGTAGGCATGTGTTACGTTCATCTCCCTTGCAAAAATCCCCTACTTTTTCTATCAAGATTTTGATTGTAGTCAGTGACTTCCATGATGGTTGACTGTGCTTCCTTCAATTTCGTTTGCTTCAACGACTTTGTCCATAATTGTGGTTTGATTTTTAGTCACTCCTCCAGGGTTATGGAGCATTTCACTTTCATCTCCTTCAATTTTCATGCTATATCTGACAGTTTGGTTGACATCTCCTTTCCTTTCATTCTCATGATTGGGGCACGATAAAGCTTTGAATTCCACTCATACTCTCCCATGTATTTTGGTAGAGTGTTTATGCTTTCCAATTCTTCTCCATCTTTATTGAGTTCAGAACATTCCTCATGGTTTACCCCTTGACCCATCATCCCTGGATTCTTGGAGACGACTAACTCTTCAAAAGGTGGGTCAATTCCTTCAGTTCTCCTCTGTCTTTCCTCTTGAACTCTGGCCCATAAGTCCTCAGGCCAATTAGCTTCCATTTCAAGGACCAAATAACTTCTGTCATGCTCCTTTATGTGTGATTCTTCAATGTTTTTGATAATCCTTCTTTCTTGAGGTGGGTCATGAGCTACTATGCATTCTTGAAATTCTCTTTCTAGTATTCTTGTTTCACGGAGGTTTTGTATAGGTTTTTCTAATGTGTTTTGGGCAATTTCAATCAAATTTTTACAGATCTCTAGCCTTGCTTTCTCTAAATCTCCTCTTGGATAGCTTAGTTTGTGTTGTTCTAGACTTGGTCTTGCCTTTATCCTAGATTGATACACTTTTATCCACATGGCTTGATCCTCAGACATTGGATCAACTAGAACAGATCCTGCTTGTTGTTTTTGCTTTTCTTTCAATCCTTAGTAGTTGTAAGATTCTTGGGTTGATTTGACTCTTCTCTACCCTTCTCTTCCACCTTCTTTTGTATCCATTTGTTTTTTAATTTCTCTCATCGAGCCTTCCATCTTTGAGCTCTTTTGGCTTTTAAATTTTCTTCAGACTCTTTTGAGTCTGCCTCTATTTGGGTGTCAATTTTCCATGTTCGTTAGTTTGGTGCATAGTTGAATTTAGATTTTCCGAGCTTTCCCTAGCTCTTGCTCTAGTTATTGCCTTTAATGGCACTGTATACTCCTTGTCACCTCTAGAAGACTCTACCACTTCTACTAGATTTATTTGAGTAGTTTGGGTTGTATTATTAGGATTTTTAGGGCAATCTCTAAACAAATGTTCCTTTCCACAATCGCTACAATATCCTTCCCACACCTTCAGAGGTTGTGGTTGGTAAGGCAGTGTGCACTTCCTAATGAAATGGTCTCCTCCACAGTGATAACAGGGTCCTCTAGGGGCTAGAGATCTAGTCATGGGTCTAGAAGATGTTGGGACTGTATGAGCTATGTACATCAGGGTGGCATATTCGGATCCGTATCCATATGAGCTATCATAGGCCTCTTGTCCATATGGGTGTTGCTCATAGGATTGCTCATAGTCTACCAAGCCAGCTTCGTATGCATAGTAATCTCCCCAATTTTGATCGTAGAATTGATTATGACTTTCAAGGCATGTTAATGAAGTGGTCAACACTAAGGCTCTCTCAGGGTTCTCTTCTATCTTGGCAAGTTTCATAGGGATAACATTTTGGGGGTGAGGTGGTTGTTGTCCTAACACTGCTTGTGGTGGGTTGTATCCTGAGTATTCGTATGGACGTTGTATTGGAGGTCGGTTCTAACATTGAGGGTATCTAGGAACTTCTCTCCCTTGGTCTCTGGGTGGGTATCCATATGGTTTAAATTGTGGAGGTTGAACAGGTCTGAGCTGTCTATTGTATGGACAATTCTCAGTGCTATGATTAGTGTATTTTTGCTCAATACTATAGTACTAAGCTTGGGCTTGGGCTGGTTGTCTGTTATAGGCATACAAGGGTGGTGGGACAACTCCCCTATTGCACACATGAGAAGGGTGATCCCCTCCATAGTGCACGGATCTCCTAAGCATAGGCATTCTCATCAAGGGGTTGGGATAATTCTTTTGTCCTTGTACTCTTGATTTCTTGGCCACCAAGTCTGCAATTTCTTCCATATTATTGTTCAAACTAGAGATGCTACTAGAAACATCCTCGCTCTTGCTCTTGGCCTAAGAAATCTTCAAGTGTTTCAAACTCTCCATTAAAATATGTTGCTTCTTTTTCGCATCGTAATGGATTATCGTCAAGAAAAACCCTCGATATCAAAGATAAATATGTTTTTTTAAGATTCTTACTATAAATTGATCTCAACCAATCACCTTAGTAAGGACAAGCCTTATATCCCTTAGTATATATTCTTACATGCATGAAAACCTTAAACATATAATTAGATTAACTCATATACAATTATATATATATATATATATATATATATATATATATATATATATATATATATATATATATATATATATATATATATATATATATATATATATATATATATATATATGTGTGTGTGTGTGTGTGTGTGTGTGCATACATACACATGAAACACATGAACACACACACACACATACACACACACAAACACATATATATATATATATATATATATATATATATATATATATATATATATATATATATATATATATATATATGCATACATACACATGCATACATACATGGGAGAGATTTTTGTCCTCGAAAATAAAGCTACATACATAATTGTAGGCATGCCCCCGAGCTTCATGTTCTAATTAAAAGAACATGTTTTCATCTCTATGGTGGGATTCACCTCGTATTCCATTTGAATAAAGGGAAATCTATTGTCTGATACCCATTCAAATTATTCAAGTTAACGATCATTAACTCGAGCTAAAAAGCTATAGATGGGAAAAACTTAAGCTCGTTCCTCAAGCATAATGTCCAACCTACAAGAATATATTTCATCTCTATGGTGGGATTCATTTTGTATTCCAAATGAATAGAGGGGATGTACTATCTAATATAGTAATGTGTTTTCATTATTACCATTATTTTGGTAAGACATCAATACAATCTCATCTTCATTATCTTTATTGATTTCTGTTACTTCTTCTATTATTAAATCTATGTTCTCATAAATGATATCACCTCTTGATGGACATCGATTTTTGTTAGTTCCTCTTCATCATCTATAGAATTAGCATGTCGAGTATTATCGTTGTTGGCATTAAGTAGGTTATTATCATTGTTATGTAGAACGATTCTAACTTCTCTCTAAGATGCTAGTAAATCAATATTTGATGATGAATCATCAACATGACTATCTTCAATCTCTCTAACAATAAAGTTATCAATCAATGAACGACCTCTAAGTCGAACATGAATGACTTGCCAAGGATGACCATCAATGTTTTTATAAAAAGATGCTTGTTCAATATGCCTAAGAAGAATATATGCTTCTCTTGTTAATCGCACTATTTTTGAAGGGTCAATTATCCAAAACCCAAATAATTCCCTTCTCAATGTGGAATTATTAACTTTATACTTGGCTCAAAACCAATCAACCTTCAGAATAAACTATCAAAATATAAAAATACAAAACTTTATTATTATGTGCTTAAAAATAATAAATTATATCATAGAACATATATATATTTTACATGTTTGAAGATACGAAACGATATTCCGTAGATATCAAGGATGGTTCCAACATAGCCAAGTTTGCTAACCATAAGGTTCATATCTTTTGAAACAACACATGATACTTGCTTGAAAGAAGCAAGAATGCTAGAATCCTCCGTTTTACGCAAAGAATCAATAATTTTGATTCTAAAATGTTGTCCATAAGCCCACATATTAGTGAAAATTTGGGCTTGGAATAAAGAATATATTATTAGAAGAGAAATTAATATACATATATGTGCAAAAAAAGAATATTAGTATAACCAAATTACCTTTGTTTCACAACCTATCATTAACTCCCTTTGCTCATTTAAGATTCATTCATTATTTGCATTGATTTGTTGCATACAAGTATATAGCCAATCCGTGAAAGAAGATATATTTGTATTCTCATTACTATCGAGATTACTTCTATATATTTTGTTTCTCCATCTTTTACTTATGAGATTTTGAAGTTCTTGTTCATACTCATTAAAAAATGCTTGCATGCATTCACCATTATATGCAATAAAAGTAGAAATATCATTTTTTTCTTGCAATGCAAATTGAAGTGGAACTCCCTTACTTGATAACAATTCATGAACTCTTTCAAGATATTCACTTGATGCTTAGTACATGCAATCCTCAACCATCCATCCCTTGTTATAGATTTTTATGGTTTTGATCTTCATCACACATAACCTTTTAATATGCCCATTAATTGCTCGATTCAAAACATCCATTGTGTGTTTATAACTCGTGCGATCTCTATCTCATCAACAAGATGGATCAATAAATGAACCTGAATATCAAAAAATGATGTTGGAAGCTCTTTCTCCATCAAACATAGTAGCTCCCTGCATTCATGTTTTGCATGCATGAAAACCTTAAAAATATAATTAGATTAACTCACATTCAATTATATATATATATATATATATAAGACTTACAACACCTGAACAAACACCATATCTTGGAAAATTGCATATAGTCCAAGCCACAATTCCACAAACCATAATGTGCCTTTGAAGAATGCTTTTTGATACATCAATGACATTAATACCTCTCCATAACTCTTGGAGATCGTTAAGGAGAGGAGCAAGATATACATTCATGTGTTTAATTTGCCTTTTCTAGGATGAAAAGTGAAAGCATTAAATGTTCTTTTTTAATGATTGTAGTTGATGACTACCACCCGCCATGTTTTCCATTTACTAGATTTCATAAAAAATGGATTAATCCCATCTAATGCAACACTTAACTTTAGATTGCATGGCTCTTCTGTAAAATCAAGCCATCTAGAATCAATATATTGAGAAGGTACACTATCTGCTGGAATTTCCATTACTCCATCAATAGTTTTATGATCAAATCCCCATGTCAAAAGTTTTGATAATTCAAGGCTTTGAAACATATGTTTAATTCGTGGATTTAATGGAAAATTTCTCAATACCTTTTCATGGATTTTACCCTCTTCTTCATTATATTGAGGAGATTGACATTTTGGACATGTCAAAGAGTCTACACACACACACACACACACACACACACATACACACACACACACATACACAAAGTTATATAGTGTATAAATAACTCTATATACACAACACTATATACATACATATACATGTTGTTGTGCATATACATAGACTGTGCATATATTGTTCTATATTATGTTGTTATATATATATACTAACGAGTGTATATATATATATATATATATATATATATATATATATATATATATATATATATATATATATATATATATATATATATATATATATATATATATATATATATATTTACTGTTGTGTGTGCATAACAACATAATACATTACTTTAAAGTCAAGATAGCAGATTTTGGCCTGAACAATGTGATGCTTGATGGAAAATTCCTAAAGACTAGTTGCATGAGCCTAAATTATGCTCCTCGAGAGGTTATCTCAGGGCAGATGTATGCAGGTCCTGAAGTTGATGTTTGGAGTTTTGGTGTGATACTGTATGCACTCCTCTATGGAATCAAGCCTTCTGATGATGGAATATATCCAACCTTTTTAAGAAAGTAAAGGGTGGCATACACACTCTTGCAAGCCATTTGTATGCAGGTGCAAGGGATTTGATTCCAATAATTTTGTTCATGTCTCCATCGAAGCACTACACAATAAATTATGTACAACAACATCCATGGTTCCAAGATAATCTCTGTCACTGTTTGGAAGATTCCCTTGATGTTAATTACAAGAAACTGCACTATAATATTGAATCTGTGTCACATGATAGTGAGGAGTCTGTGCTTGTGAAGAAGTACCTTGGGCGAGCTTTAACTACTACTATTGCTCTTGTTCATCGTGATCCATTCTTTCTTCCAATTGATAGAAAGGAGGCAGGTAATGAGGCAAGAAGATGGTTGTTGGGGACTCATATAATGATCATATAGCAATCTTGGGGGGCATCTAAAAGCGAGTAGTTGGTCAAAAGTGATGGTAGGGATCGACAAGAGTGCAAGCAGAGTTACTTGTCTTTGTCAACCCTTAATATGTTATAGAACATATGTCTACAATTCTAGACTTGCTATCAGATATAGGTTTCTATGGGCACTAAGTATTCTTCGAATCCGGAGATGGTTCGTGTAGTCTTATGCACCAGGTTAGTTCCCAATACTATTCATTGTTGCAAATTTATCATATGAATCCAGCCTCCTAGATTCCAAGAACATTCCCCCACTTACTTTTTGACTACCACCCCCTCCTCTACCCTTTGTCCGACCCACTCTAGTGGCCACTCCTCTTGTGCTTGCCCCATGTGCTCAACAAGGTTCCCCATGTGTAGTTGTTGCCAAACATGGGGTCATATTACCTCGATCATTTTCCTTTTTGACTCCTTACATAAAGGGATCCTTGTGCCTAGTTCAGGGTTTCGACCAAGAAACAAAAGACAGAAAGAGCAAGTCATTTTGGAGCTTGTGATTCAGTGTCCTTATAAAGCATGCATATCATAACTGTTATGAGAGGTGAACATTCTGTCTGTACATGAATATAACATGTCTCATGGGAAAATAAAGAGGCAATTGTACTTCTTCAACACTTCATCCTATCATTTAACAAGTTCTCGCATTTGTAGTGGCCGTACGTTGTGTCTGGAGCTGGATCTTTTAGGTCATTGATGATGTCTCCTATTGCTTAAGCATTTTGTCGATCAAGCATTTTTGTTCAATGATCTAGAGAGAACGGTGGTTGTTATAAGGATGTGTGTGTGTGATAAGAAATGCCATCTTTTGCTTGGTCATTAGAGATTTAACACTAGTGTGTGTGTGTCATGTATTGGTAAAATAGTTGACCTTTAACTGCTTGGTATTGATAAATGTTCTATTTTGCATGGGAGATTTGGCCTATACTATGCTGTTGGTGATGAATGCTTAGGAAGAATGCACTAAACAATATGTGGCAATGGTCAATCTTTGCATAGTCCATGCATGATTGCTTGAGATTTTGTCAAGTTGATGCTTTTACAAGTATGTTTTCATGTCTCCGAATTCCTGTCAAGCATTGTGTTGAGTCGGTCTAACAGCGTAATTATGTGCCCCATTTTTGTGCTTTAAAGGAGTCACCAATGTGAAGTATGGTTGCATATATATAATCCAAATAGTTGGTTGCTCTTTAGATTGTTGAGATGAATTAATTGGACTTCCAATGAAGCAACTTCGATCGTACCTCATTAGACAATAATCAAACATCAACCAAAAATCATTTCTCTTGACTTTAAATATAAAGGTAGTTTTGGTGAGAATTGTAAATTTCTAGAAACTTACCTAAAGTGCTTCACTATTTGCGTAAGTTCATGATCGAAACTATTCTGAATGAAATGAAGAAGAAAACTAGTCTATGAATTTTTGATGCACCCAATAAATTGGGCTATGTTGATGTAGTCTGAGGAGGAATAAAGAAGTCTTCTATGTAAAGAAAAAGAAAGAAATAGGAAACAAAATGACACAATCGACTCTTGCTTCAAACGGAAAAGTCAAGAATGCATATGTTTTCTAAGGCTTATGACCTCCTCTCTACATTAGGTGGTCGAATGCCCATAATAAAAGTAAAACAAGGGAACATTAGATCCATAATGAAGGGAGAATAGGCTCATGAATTTGAGACTAGATACAACATCAAAATCTTTCATTAGAATATTTAATACATGGCCAAAAAAGGATCAAATCAAAGGATCATTACGCTCATCATGTGCACGAAAATAGCATTCTATGGGAAATTTTGGAGGTTAACAAGCTCTATAGGAATAATCTAGGTATTTTTAATAGAACTTTTCCTCTCGAAGATCAATATTGAGCAAGAAAGGACCCTAGATCTTCACCATCTGCATGTTGAAGTTCTCTTTTTCCTTTAGATAGTGTCCTCTTCATCACTGTAGATTCCCTATCCATTTTGGTATTTTTTTTTGCCAAACCTACTTCATTGCAAATAAAAAGTCAACAAAAGTTTAATGAAAGTTTGATAGTTGAGGTGATGGAAAACAAACCCCGCTTTCCATCAAAGTCCCCACGAATAGAGAGGTGACCATCCTTAATGAAGACACCATGATTAATGAATAATTGACCATCTTAAAACTTTTTGAACAAAGTTGAATAGTTTCATGATACATTGTAGGAAATGAAAGTTTTAAAGGAATCAAATACATAAAAAATGTATAATTTCAACGAATATTATCACAAAAAATTAGCTAAATTTTTATACTTCAATTCGCCAAAAATTTTATATTTCAAATGAAACTTATTATCAAAATTTGCCAAAATATTTATAGATATAGTATGATGTAGTTAGAGCATTTCGTCCATATTTATATACTTTTGAGTGAGAGGGGTGGTCTTATTTTCTTCCCTGATGTGTATGTGTATGTATGTATGTGTGTATATGTGTATGTGTATGTACGTATGTGTGTATACATGTATTTGTGTGTATGTATGTATGTGAGTGTATATGAGTGTTTTCATGTATGTGTCATCATTAGTGTCCATGTGAAAGGCCAAATGGCCACCAGACACTTCTTTGTACATGTTTTTTGATAAAATATTTAGTGGCCTGGTCAACCACAAACTATAAGTTCGACCGCATTTGTAAGACCTAAGAAGTCTATATTCGTGCTCCCCCCATTTTGACTTTCTCCAAGGCTTAGTCGACGACTAAGGTGACGACCAAGGCATAGACCTTGGCATACCTTGTCATCCAAGTCAGCAAAGCCACCGTTGGCACTATTGACTGTGTGTGAGGGAGGACCTCAACAATCAAGGAAGATAGAGGTTCCTGGTACTTCGCGTGAGGTCACCCATCCTAGTACTGTTCCCCGCAGAGCTTGCATAACCATGGAAATCTCTTGCCACTAAGCTATCCTGTTTTTGAAGCATTTTTGGGGTGTCTTTTGGAGCCATTTTGAAGTACTTTCGCACATAGTTCTCTTTGTACAGGTCCAAGAAAATCAAGAAGAGTATTCTTTGTACTTCTCTGACAATAAATATCAACCTTTGAGGCTATGTTTTCAGCCACACTCATAAAACTACAGGTTTCTCGAAAGGTTTTCAATTTTGGTGGGAGTAGCCGCTACAAATTTATGCAAGTTTTTTGAGCATAAAACATCAGACTTGACAGACATTTGCAGGTGTTGTTGGCTAGTCTTTGGGTTGTGCATTCAGCCTTTTAGTATCATTTTACTGCATATATTGAGCGCATACAAAACATGTACGCTTCTATCGATACCGCTTATGTACATCTATGTGGTCATTGATATAGCGGTTATGTTTTTTGCATAAAGCCTTTTACGTTTGATAAAGAGGGTCATGGTGATGTTTTCTTAACTGGGAGACACCCAGATGTCGGGGTCTCTTTGGTGATGCAGGTGGAAGACTTACCCAACCTCGCCATAGGAGATGTATGATAGTTGTTCATAGGTGCTCGATAAGCCTAGTTGGCTTCTATTGGGTAGCTGATTATATGTAGTGGAGTTAGTGATTCACTATGTAGATAAACATGTCTGTACTTGCAGTTTTATGATATTTTGACACTGGTCATATGCTCATTTTGTAGAGGATACTTTGGCAAAATCTTTCCAGATTTTTGGTTTTGTCAATTATACAGTGGTCGATTTACTCCTTTATACACTTATTCATTGGTGTTTGGACTCTTCTAGCTCCATTATAATTCTATTCGGTTCTCTATCATCATGGCATCGGAGATCTTAGGCACATCTGGTGGATCAGTGTCTAGTGCTAGTGTTCCGAGGAGGAGCTATAACTTGCAGGGCAAAGACCATTTTGAGATCCGAAAATTTGATGTCAAAAACTTTGCTCTATGGAAGAATCAGATTAAAGATGTACTGATTCAAAGGAGGCAATGGAAGCCAGTAAATTGGATTTCAAAGAAGCCTGCTGACATGGATGAAGATGATTGGGATGAGTTAGATGAAATGGCTAGGTCTACCATTTGCTTGCACCTGGCAGCTAATATTTACTTTACAGTATTAGATTGTGAAAGTGCAGAGGAGCTTTGGAAGAAGTTATGCAATACATATGAAAAAGAGACACCATCAAATAAAGTGTATCTAATGAGGAAATTCTATGACCTTCACATGAAGGACACAGATAGTGTTGCTGCTCATCTAAATGAGTTTGATGCTCTATTCTCCCAGTTACAAGCTCATAAAATGGATATCGATGATGAAATGAAAGCAGTATTGTTGTTATGCACCTTGCCATCATCATGGGATACGTTTTGCACAGCTATTAGCAATAGTGCACCTGGTGGTAAACTCGTCTATGATGACATATGTGGAGCGCTCTTGAGTGAGGAGATTCATAGAATATATATGGTTGGCACTCAGAGTGGAGATGCATATAATGTTCGTGATTCTTACCAAGGAAAGAATCAGCAACATGGCAAGAGCAAGAACAAGGAAAAGAATGGTCAACGTAATAAGAGTAGAAGTAAATCAAGGAAGAGGGATATTGAATGCCATTATTGTCATAAGAAGGGACACATGAAGAAAGACTATTATGCATTAAAGAATGCTAAAGGTAAAGGGCAGAATGTTGATGGGCATGTTAAACAATTACCTGCACCATCTACTTCGATTGTGAGGATTGATGAAATTAATGCTATTTTTGATGATGCTAATGTGTTGACACTTGATAGTACTGTGCCAAGTGAGGCTCTTATGGCTGATTCTCTTTCCCACACGTGGCTGCTAGATTTTGTTGCTTCTTTCCATGTGATACCACATAGAGAATGGTTCTCTAATTATGCAACAAAGTATCTTGGTACCGTGAGACTTGGTGACTCTTACCAGTGTGATGTTGTGGGGATTGGAGATGCGATTGTGTAGTTCATTGACAGTTCAAAATTTACTATGCATAATGTACACCATGTACCTCAGTTATCACACAGTTTGATGTCACTTGGTCAACTTGATGACCTTGGTTACAAGGTGGTCTTCTATGCTTAGTTCTTTCGTATATCAAAGGGCAATATGGTTATTGCAAAAGGAAGCAAAGTTGGCTCACTTTATCCTTTATTTGTATCATGGAAATAACACTTATTAGCTATTACTAAACAGCCTATGGATTGTGTTTAGCATGGTTGTTTTGGCCATATATCTCGTAGTGGAATGGAAAATCTTTCTCGTTCTGGCTACTTACCTGTGTTATCTTTCTCTGATTTTTCATTTTGTGAGCATTGTCAATATGGAAAGCAAACCAAAAATGTGCATAGAATGCACATTGACTCTTCAATTCAGCCTTTAGATCTCGTTCATACAGATGTGTGTGGTCCTCTGCCCACTAGGTCCTTAGGTGGTTCTCTTTACTTTGTCACTTTCATAGACGACACCACTAGAAAAGTCTGGTTATATCCTATCAAATCGAAGGATGAGGTATTCCCTATTTTCAAAAAATGACTTGCTTCAGTTGAGACTGAAAAACAAACTAAGCTTAAGGCTTTACATTCAGATAATGGGGTGAGTATACCTCACGTGAATTTAGCCTTTTCTGTCAGTCTAGAGGGATTCGTAGAGAGTTTATAGCTCCTTATACCCCAGTACAGAATGGTGTTTCAAGATAGAGTAGTTTCTATGTTGCATCATGCAAAAATCTCACAAGGGTTTTGGGCAAAAGCAGTATTGACTACAGTTCATGTGATTAACCTTTCACCTAGTACTGCCAAAGGTCTCAAAGTGGCACAAGAGTTATGGACAGGGAAGCTACCATATTATGACCATCTTTGAGTTTTTGGGTGTGAAGCACATGTTCATATACCCAAGAGTCTTAGACAAAAGTTGGACCATAAATCAAATAAATGCATTTTTCTTGGATATGGTCAAGAAGGACAATTTGGATATCGCTTATGGGATCCTGAAACACGATCAATGATCAAAAGTATTGATGTCATTTTCAATGAGTCTAAGATGCATAAACAGCCCATTAAAGAGGTTGAAGTGAGAAGAGTGGTGTTTGAGGATACTACTCCAATTAGCATGCATAAAAATGCCGCACATAGGGACATTCAAGAGAATGTCCGATTAGATCAGTCTGCACATGTTCCTGTTCAGCAACCATTGAGACGATCTACACGTGTCTCACATCCACCTGATAGATATGTTCCAGGTTTAGATTTTGTTATGCTAACAGATGCCGGTAAGCCTTCTTGCTACAAAGAGGCTATGCAGACAGAGGATCATATCAAGTGGGAGCATGCCATAAAGAGTGAGTTGGATTCTATTCATGAGAATGGTACTTGGGATTTAGCACCTTTGCCAAAGGGTAGGAAAGCTTTAGCATGTAAATGGGTATATAAGCTGAAATTCACATCAGATAGTGCTTCTCCAAAGTATAA
>CM035434.1:5772524-5972524 GCA_020310875.1 Ceratopteris richardii
CTTGTGATGGAGTGTTCCCATCAAAAGAAAAACTAGATTGTAAGATTCCAATCCTTACCTACTCCTTAGAAATCTTCCTCCATGGTCTTTCCATGAGCTTACAATACACCTAAGCAACTCGTGTTTCCTTCTTCATGGAGTTTTCTTCTTGGTGTACTCTCGCTTGGATAATTTCGAACATCGTTATCAAGAGATGATCAATTCTAAGAGGATTGGACTCTTGCATGGTCGATGGTCGAAGCTTCTTGTTCGACCTTAGACTGCTTTGTCTACCCAGATCTCGAAAGCGCGTAAGCTATGGCTTACTCGGCGAACAATGGAGATTCATCCTGAGTGCGTACTAAGAGAGCTTTACGCGGCTCTCTGAAGAATCTCCATTGCCCTATAACAAAGAAACTTTACTCCCTTCTATGCTATGGGCAAGGCGGTCGGCGACTTGTTCTTGCGCCACTGTTACCAAGTCCGTGAGTTGCCTTGTCCTCAACTTCTCCTGTCTGCATATCTCCCACACAGATAACCCGCCCGCAGGCACGCACGCACGCACAGAGGCAGAGAAACGTCGAGTGTCTGTAGATGAGCGAGAACAAGGTCCATCCTATGTTGGGCCAAGTCCAGCCCTCAGCTCCCCCACTCTTTGCGGATGGAAGCTCAAGACTAGACAGCGGCACGTCCGAGAAATCCATTTACAAGGAGCAAGAGACCTCTCTTCTCCGGGATCAGGGACAACCTCATAGGTTTTACCCCGTTTATGGTCTATCCATTCCACCGTCACCTCCAGCACGCTCTAGTCACAGCGCCGCCTCCGTGGCTAAGGCGGCGGACCGGAGCCGGATAAGCAGGCCTCGCCGTGGGAACGGCCGTGGTTGTGGCTGCTGTCTGGTCTCCTTCGTTGCCACTCTTGTAGCCATAGCCTTGATTTTGGGGGTACTAGCTCTGGTGACCTACCTCGCGGTCCGGCCGAAGGCCCCCAAGTTCTCTGTTGCGAAAGCTACCCTCAAAAAGTTCGATCTGAACAATAGCACTAACAGTGATGGCGGCGCATTCCTCCTCGACACTGATCTCGTCCTCTCTATGCAGGCTAGAAACCTCAATAAGAAACTAGGATTTTACTACGACTATGCCACTGTGGCGCTGCTCTACCACGGCGAGAGAGTGGCCGAGAGTTTGATTACCGCCTTCAGTCAGCCTCATCGAAGCACAACCTCGCTGTCGGTTCCCCTCAAAGGGAGAAATACAAGCCTTGCGCCTGCCGCCGGCGCCGATTTGCAGTCAAGCCTGGTGCGTGATGGCTTCGTCTCATTGCGATCGACGCTCAAGACTCGGGCAAGGGTCAAGATGGGCCTTTGGAAGTCCAAACGCTATAGAGTTAAGATAATCTGCGACTTTCAGCTTGACCATGCGCGCACAGCACGTGCCCCGAAGGACGCAGACATCGCCCCTAATACCTGCAAGGTCAGAGTGAGGATCGCCCACATCACTTTCACTCTCTGAGAGCTCAAGCTCACAGACGTTTACGTAGATGTGTGTCTGTGTGTGCATTCTCTCTCTCTCTCTGCACCGGCGCAGACATTACATTGGCACGCCGTATGGTGGTTCATCATCAATCCGGATGACTTACAATCTGTACTATGCAATCATATATGAACCTTCAACACAGACAAGATTCCATGCACAGATTGTATTCTCGTTGCAACATCATACAAGTTCTATCTATACATCTCTCAGAGCCAGAGTAGATCTCATTTATACATCTGGTTATTGAAGGAATATGTATGCCATGCATTCTGGTGTTGCATCAGCGTGTCACATGGTCCTGCATTCCAACTTAACACATGATTCATATATGCTTATGAGTCTTAGTTGTAAAACATGTAACATGCCTCTCTCCATGTACTTGAGGATATGTGATGATAGTCTATATCGATTTATTGATTTCTTGATGGAATGATAGTAAATTTTGGAGTTGTAATAAATACTGAGATATTGATAGAAGGTTTGATAGATTTAGAGATGAAGAATATGCGAGTATACTTCATTAAATTTTTTTAATTTTCGTAGATAGACACTTCCCATCTCATCATATCAACCAATATTGATGTAAATACTGAGAAAAAGAAGTTCATAATAATACCAACTTTTCAAGTTCGAGTTTGTGATTGAGGTAATGACTGATATGAACTTTATTATTTACACATATATACACACACATAGATGTGCACATACACTTACACATACACACACATGCACATGCATATGCACAAACATTTCTACAACCACATAAAAAGACTTGCATGCATGCATTATTGCATATATACATACACATACACACATTAACACATACTCAAATACATGTATATGCACATCCACATGCATGCACATTCACATGCATGCATATACACATGGATGCAAATTGAAATGCATCCACATGCACATGCATGTTTCATACATATACACATGCACATACGTACATATACACACACATACACATATATATACACACACACACACACACACACACACATATATATATATATATATATATATATATATATATATATATATATATATATATATATATATATATATATATATATATATATATATATATATATATATATATATATATATATATATGCACATATGTACACACACATATGCACATACATGCACATGCACATACATACATATGCACATATACATGCACATATACATGCACATACACACATATACACATACACTTACACATATACATGCATATACATACATATACACACACATATATATGCACATGCACATACACATACATATGCATATACACTTATACATGCACATGCACATACATACATATACACACATATGCACATGCACATACACATACATACACATATACACTTACACATGCACATGCACATACATGCGTATACACATATACATATGTACATACATACATATACACACACATATTACACACATATACATGCACATACATACACGCACATATGCACATACACACACATATACATGCACATACATACATATACACACATACACATGCACATAGATACATATACACACATATACATGCACATACATATATACACATACAGTTACATATATACATGCACATACATACATACATATACACACATACACATGCACATGCACATGATACACATACATAGGCACATACACTTACACATGCACATGCAAATACATGCATATGCACATATACATATGCACATACATACATGCACATATATATATACATAGATACATACATATACATGCATATAGACACACTTACACAAATATAGATATATACCTACATGTGCATATATACATTTTATATACACACAAGCACACATAAATATGAATGAATTATATAATTAAAGTAATAAAACACATGCTTAATATAAAAAATAATAAAAATCAATAGAACAAGACTTTTCATTACTTAATACCATACACACAATTCAAAACATAACTGAAATGAACTATATATATATATATATATATATATATATATATATATATATCAATGTAAATACATATCCAATGTCATAATCAAGAATCCTAATCACCATCATCATCATCCTCATGATCATCCTCATCCTCATCATCACCATCATCCGCATGATCTGATGTATCTATGTGAGCACTCTATGACGATCGAGATTGTCCCTCCTGTGTTTGCCTCTCCACCTCATCCATATCTGCCTCTCCATAATACTCCTGTATTACATATAACAAACATAAATAAGTAAAACAATTAAAACTTCCATAAAAATAAAATAATTATATGAAATTTAATAATACTCACAAATGCATCTAGATGATCTCGCATATACTCGCTCAAACACCAATATCCAAAATATGTAGCATACTCGATCTCATGTTTCGTAGGATATCGGCTATAATCCTTTTGCTACATTGAAAAAAATAAAAAAGATTAGTTTCTTGCATTTCAACTAAAATAAAAAATATACTTACAATAACACATATACTTACAAATGTAGCTACAAAACAAGGATGGCCCATTTGGCCTAAGTGAGATGTGTGGCCCGACTCAACTCTCTTCTTTGCATCAACCTGTTTATTTAAATAGAAAAGAAATACATAAATTAAATGTAAAAAAATTAATAAAACATATGAGAATTATAAATATAAACTATTAATTTGTATACACATAGGTGTCTGCAAAAAAATTGCCTTGTCTCAAGTGGTATGTTACGTCTCCTCTTATTTTTTTTCCACCATACAATATCTCCTATTATTTTAATCTCAAACAAAAAAAAAAGAATCAGAATATAGACACATATATACACACATATACACATACACATACCCACATACACATATACATGCAAACATACACACATACATACATGCAGACATATACACATATACATACATGTAACATAAATACACATATACATAGATGTAACATAAATACACATATACATATCCAGATATATACATACACACATACACATGCATGCATATACACACATTCATACAAAATACATGCATTTATCCCACAAGAATGTGTATTTGTGTATATGTGAATATGTGTGTATGTGTAAATGTGTATATGTGAATGTTTATGTATGTAAATAATCAGATAATTAATATCTAATACCATTATTTGTAGTTTCCAATCAATCAGACGGAACTCCACCACTGTCTCCTAATCGTGCAAAGACTATATATTGTATGTATATCAAACTTTTAATTTTAAATATATTTGATAGATACATAACTGATATATGTTTTTTTCTTGTTATAATCAGATTTTGATCAATCAGAGGGCACTCCACCACCTCCTACCCATGCAACGACTTCACATGTGTCCTCTGATAGGAATTATGATGAATTTTACTATCAAGAGCATATTATATGTTGGTGTAACTCTTGCTATGGCACATATCAAAGACCACGATTGGAATGTATTGAACATGAGGCAAACTATGGTACTTTTCAGCATGCACCACCACCTAGTCAATGTGATAATGCTTGGGTATGTATTTTTTCTATAAATTAATGTCATTATTTTATTTAAAAACCATATACAAAATCAAAATAATGTTGATATATAGGAATACGTGCTCGATGATGATGATGATGATAATAATTCTCATACTCATAATGCTAATATACCTTGTACATGTCATGGACTTGCTATTCATCAATTACAAGTAGAGGTTTCTAGAAATCCTCTACCTCCTAGTTTAGAGACTGAAACGGTTGGAGATTATCCATTGCGAGCTCGTGATCGTTCTCTAGTACAAACATATGATAGAAGAAGATATGGAGGATGGAATAGAGGACCACTTCATTTAGATGGAGAGGTTTTTATCTTTTGGGGTAATCAGTATATGATTGCTCCATCCACGATTACTTGTGATGGTTGTGGTCTCTTTATTGTAGAGGAATTGTATGTGCCTCCAGACTCTAAAGTCACTCTTATGTCATTTTGTGGTCCTATATATGGATGGGGAGATTGGCATCAACTTGCACGCTATGTTCAAAGCATGAGTACTTATGGAATATGCTTGAATGCAACATCCCTTACTAGTAGAAGGATTTCACATGCAGAAAATGAAAGATTATATATTGATGGAAGACCTTACATGCATGGAAATGTAGCAGGTTTAATAAATAGTAGTCGAGGGTTACATAATAGTTCAAGGACTAATTGCACATTTGACGAGAGTGAAAATAGTCATGAACCACCATACATGAGTAGAGATGTAGCAAGATACATAGTTGTCAATGCTATTACTACATTACATGTTTGTGATAAATTATTAGTGAATTATGGATGGTGTAGCTCAAGCGTAAGCACCACCTCCTTTACTTGTCAATCCGCGGAGATGTGAGGACCGGTATGATGACCACAAGCAAGTGAAGGCACAAGTGCGTGAGTGAAGGCACACAAACATGCACACACATACACATACACGCGCACAAGGTAAGATCAAAGAGAGGAACAATGGAAAGCTTCGATTGCAAAAGAGTTCTCTTACAAAAGCTCTGTTCTCTAAGAAGCTAACCTCAAAAATGAGCTCTCTAGCTCTTTTTATAGTTTTTGGAGTAGTTTTGGCCTTGTCCAGACCTAGTGTCTAGCCTAGTTAAAAATTAGGTTCCAGGGCTTATTTGAGGGCTCAAATGAACTCTAAAAATTATAAAAATTGGTATGATGATATTTCTAATACTCCTCAAGCTCGAGGACTCCTCGGCTTTAACAAAATGGAGTTACAAAAATAGAAAATGGTATTTACAATGGTTTTTAGTGATGAAAATCACTATTTTTTAGGGATTCCTTCTGACAATTTGACATACACTTCTTGGAGCTCCCTATGTGCTCCTTCTTCTTGTGTGTCCACTTCTGTGATGTGCTTTTTATGCTTGTTCTTGACCTTGAGCTTCAACACTCCCCCCCCTCTCGAGTCTGTCATCCCTGACAGACCCTTGTTGTAGTGGTTGTTCCATGTAGGGCTTTGAGAGGTAGTGTCCATCTTTTGTATGTGCTTGTTCCTTGGATTCCAGCAAGCATGTGTCGTTGTGAGCTTCTAGAAACTGCTAGTTGCTCAAAAAGAGTCTATCAAGGTTGAGTTGGAGCAACTTCTGGCTGCGAATTGCTTCCTAGGTATTGATGTTGTCCTCGTGATGTCCTCTAGCTCTTCCAAAGGTGATGTTCATAGTAGTCATGCCAAGTACTCATAACCCATAGTGAATGATGGGTAAAGGTGTTAGTGCATGGGATGAAGAAAGGATGTGCCTTGTGCACGGCCTTGTAATGTGGCCCTATGTATGTGTACTTGGAAAATGCATTGGAAGAAATATGGTGTAAAAATTAGAGGTCCTGAGCTAAGTGCTCAAGGGTATGCTGACGAAGAGGTTCCTAATCTATCATGGTTATGGTGTTGCCAAAGTAGAGATACTTACCATGCTGAAGGGTCGATCGATGTTTATCTCTTCGTGTTGTACACCTGGCATTTGTGATGGAATATTTTCAATGAATGTCCCTGTTGACGGTCCACTCATGAAGTTGTTTTGTGAGTGCCTGGTTTTGTTTCCTCTTTTCAAAGCAACGTTTACCAAATATTGAGAATTGAATTTCTTTATATTCTTTGACAAACAACATTATGTAACTACACCAAGCTTAGTTTCACATATTCTCTTTAGCTCACCATGAGCAGGAGGCTTCTCATCTAGTATACATACAAGGATTTTCAAGGTACCAAACTAACTCTTGCAGATATCTCCTTGGATGCTCTCGTACATATAGTAATTAAGCATCACTCAAGTTGTGGACCTTCAAGATCTTCCATCCTACCATGGTAAGGGGAAACAATAGTTGTGGATGCCACGTTCATGCCAAGTGCTTGACATCTACCAGATAAGGCATCAATAATATCATCTGCTAGCCGAGGCACTCTTCTATCCAAACTGATAAATGCCCAAGAATCAACGGTTCCATTTTTCAACTAAGCATGACTCATTCATGTTCCATGAGCCAAACCTAGGAACAAGTTCTTTCTCTCTCTTTTTTTTTTCTTCCTCCCTCCTTTTTTTTTGGAGCAATGTCACAAAACAAGAAGACAAAGGTTAGTATCAAAAAATGGTTTACATGTGTCAATGTGCTCTTGTGCCTGGGATTCTCAAATGTGTCTATGCACGGTCGTGTAATAAGGCCCTATATTAATGCATACTTTGGAAGTGCATGACCTGAATGGTGCAAAAGACAGGGTTGTGCAAGAAGCACATGGTTGTCGCTCATCGAGGCTTTTGATGTTACTTGTAGATGTTGACGCCGGCGTTGGTGGAGGTATCCATTGGATCTTGAAATGATGTAATCCTCCTTATTGGGGTCCATCTTAGAACAGCATTTGGCACTGTAAGGATCACTTCAGGCATCTTCATCTTTGGATGCTTTCAGAATTGTGGTATCCAGTGTGGTTGGCGCTTTGGTTCGATGGAGGCTACTTGTACTTTTGGCTTCCACACCCATACCCTTTTTGCATGTCTTCCTACTATGGTTGAAGAGGTGATTTTATCTTCTTTCGGTCTCTGTACGCAGTTCGTACCCTTTTCTCTTTTTGGCTTCTTTGTGGAGACCTTTCGCATGTGGGAGAACATAGGTTGCTGTGGATGTAAGAGCTTCTTAGGTACCCACATCTGTAATCGCCCTTGTTGAGCTACAACTAATTTCTTAGGCACCCAAACTTGTCGGATACCTTGTGGTTGAGCTTGTCCGAGCTTCTTCCTTCGTCTTCTGGCCTGGTTGGCTTGCCTGGATGGGATTTGTGGGGGCAAGACTGGTGGTTGCTCTCCTTTGCGTACCTAGATTTGCTTCATGCTCGGAACTGATTTCTTGTTGAAGGGTGTCTTTCTATTTGCTATAGCAGTTGTCTTGAATTGTTGTGCTTGCTTCTGAGGTTGAACTATTGTGGATGCTTTACTCTTCAAAAAAGAAGGAAGGTTTGCCCGCCTTTGGGACTCTCCTTCCATGATTGAGTCCTTCTGGATCATAGAACTTTTGACATATATAACATCTTGCTTGGAAGATTAGTCTTAGAGGAACTAAGAGAGTGTGTGGTGCCATGATCTGTGAGCATCCAGTTCTCTAATTCTAATGTAATGCATTGTTCCTGTACCCAAACTTGAAGAATTTGACTTCTTAGGTTTAAGTTAACTGCATGGTCATAGATCCAATCTTGACCCAAGACAAGTGGTTCTGTAAGGTTCTCATCTTGACACTAGCACTTTGACTTTCATTGAAACATCTTGAAGGTAGATGGGAAGTTCCACCTCACCCAAACAAGGGGTTTCCACACCTCCCAATCCTATGAGATAAGCTTCTATGGGATTGATGTTCAACTGCAAGTCTTGGCAGTAGGACATTCTAACTACACTACTTGCTGCACCTGAGTCAATCAATGCTTTTTGGCACATATCCATGTGATATTTTGGGGCTTTTGAGTTGACATCTAGGCCTAGTCGCCTTAACTTATTTCGCCTAATACACTCTCTGGCCTCTGCCTATGCTTCTTCTCTCACCCTTAACTCTTCTTTTTTCCGCGTTTTAGCAGTGTTGAGTCTCATTAGCATATCCTCAGTAAGAGGTTCTTGATATAGCTTGACTCTACATCCTCTAATATAGTTTGGCAAGATATCTCCTTCTAGAGTGGCCAACTAAACTGCACCGCTAGTGGAAATTCTATTAATGATCATGGGTCCATATCCTCTTTTTTCCAACTTACGGGCATGTTGCTTTAGCGTATAAACCAGCACTAGGTCTCCCTTTATCTTTGATGTGTGCATCAAAGTATGCCTTTTGGCTTTTCTTTGCAGCATAGGTGCCTGCTGCCGAGCGTAGCCTTGTCTCACCTAAGCGTTCATCGAAGATCCTAGAGGACAATTCATGTCCATTCCACTCATGCTCTTGTGCTACTTTTAAGGCTGGGATGAGGAAGTCCAATGGTAGCACAACATTCTATCCAAAGACCATCTAAAATGGGGTGGCGTTGACTACCGTTTTGTAGGCAAATCGATAAGCCCAAACAGCATGATGAAGTTGTTTGTCCCAATCAGAGCGTTTATTATTTACCAATTTTGTCAATACGTTACAGAGGATCTTATTGGTGCTCTCGGCTTGTCCTTTAGCTTGTGGGTGATAGGGGGCAGACTTCTTATGTATCACCAAGAATTCTTGGAGAAGATTTTCAATGACTTCATTCAAGAAGTGTGTGCCTCTATCGCTCACTAACTCTATTGGTAGTCCATATCTCATGAACACATTCTCGAATAAGAACTTAGCCGTAGTCTGAGCATCATTCTTTGTTGTGCCTTTCACTTCTACCCACTTTGTAAGGTAATCTGTGGCCACAATAACATACTCTGCATGGGAGTTTCTAGCTGGGGGGTTAATAGGACCTATGAAGTCTATGCCCCACTTCGAAAATGTGCGCCCTTCCATCATTGGCCTCAAAGGCATCTCATCTTTTCTAACCGGATATTGTGCACGTTGGCATGTGTCACATTTCTTCACATAGGTATGTGCATCCATATGAAGAGTGGGCCACCAAAGTCTTGAGAATAGAATGGTCTTAATTACTCGGTCAAGACCAAAGTGTCCACTTGCAACACCACTATGAGCAGTATCCAAGACTTTCAAATAGTCTCATTCGTGAATGCACAACCTTAGATAACCATCCTTGCCTCTTCGATATAGGTTGTCTCCAACTAAGGCATAGTCTTGTGCCTCTTGCTCCATGCTTCTTCTTCTAGCTAGACTAGCTTCTTTGGGTAATGTCCTTGATCTCATAAATTCTACCAATGGAGCACTCCAGTCTGGAATTAACGATATGTGATAAAGAGTCGCGTGCTCCACTAGGGGCTTTCCCTGACACACTTGACAATTCTTAATCCACTCATGTATTTCGTTTCAAATTCTGCAATGTTGGTTGTTTAGAATAGTGTTTTCCTAGCATTCCTTCATGAGCTTGTTGCAACCAACTGCTATGTTCATCGTCCTTGACACAACAAGCTAGTACACCTTCCGTGTCTTGTTTGTACATGCTTCCTGCCAATATTTTTGTGATTTTATAGTTTCTTCTTGTGATGTTTTCACATTCTTATTTGTGGGTCCAAAGGTTAGGACTGGTACCAACTTATTTTCCCATTTAGGAACAACTTCTAAATTGAATAGATAAGCGTCAGGTAGTTCATAAGACACTCCTTGCGGTGGTTCTCCTGAAGTGATGCAAGAAAGGTGATCTGCCTTGAGGTGGGTTCTACCTTTCCTAACAACAACTTCAAAGTCATATTCCATTAGCAAGAGGAACCATCTTACTAGGCGTCCTGTATTGCAAGGTTTATTGACCAAATATAAGAAAGCTTGATGATCAGTGAAAAACTTAAACTTATTGGCCAATAGATAGTGCCTAAACTTCTTCACGGCATATACCATGCCTAAACCTTCTCTCTCTATTGTTGTATACTTTCACTCAGCTGCCGTGAGCTGTCTGCTAGCATATGCTAAGGGTAAATCTAAATTTCCTTCACCTGTGGGTTGTGCTAGCACACATCCTATTGCATGATTGGATGCATCTACATGGACATGGAATGGTTTATTCCAATCAGGAGTGGTCAATATTGGTATTGTGCACAAATGTCTTTTTAGCTCATTGAAGGAGTTCTCACATTTGCCGTTCCACTCAGAATTTGTCAACAAACCATAAAGAGGTTTAGCTATGATCGCATACATGTGGATAAACCTGCCGTAATATCCACAATGGCCCATAAAGGCTTATACCTCTTTATCGTTCCTTGGCCTTGGCAGCTCTGCTATGGCTCTAACTTTGTCCTCGTCTGTGGATATTCCATTCTTTGAAACAATATGACTTAAGATTTTACCTTGTCGTACCATGAATACACACTTCTCTAGGTTCAGACACACTATTCTCTACACTTGTTGAAGATTTGTCTGAGCTTAGGGATGTGGTATTTTCTTACTTGGGAATGAGCACATAAATCATCCACATATACTTCTAAGCTCTTTCGCAAGAACTCTTTGAAGACGTGAGAAATGAGCCTCTGGAATGTTGCAGGTGCATTTGTGAGCCCAAATGGCATCACACGAAATGCAAAGATTCCCCACTCTGTGGCAAATGCCGTTTTGTGTTGATCTTTTGGGGCAATGACTACTTGGTTGTAACCTGAAAATCCATCAAGGAAGCTATAAACTTCCTTGCCTGACAACTAAGTGGTCATCCTTACGTACTAAGTTCAGACACAAGTGATTCAGAAATTTCTTTTAGCATGGGGAAACCTGCAGGTGGCTCAGGAACTGCCTATCTACAAACACCAGAAGGTCCATATAAGACACAGTTGGAATATATTCGGACCAACCAATTAGGTGCTCACATCTATGAGGACGGCCTAAGGCGATCAGTGGTCCAACTCAAAAATCCAGATCAACCCTTTGGACTTGAACACACAGTAGTCAAGTTCGAAGAGGGTTCATACATTGATAAGGAAGGAACCATGTATGTGGTTACCAACTTACCAGATAGAACCGATGAGTTTGGAAATATCACTCCTGAGAATGAGATAGGAGATCTAGAACAAGGAAATGTAGGACAAGGACCCCAGACTCCTAGAGGTAAGTCAGTTTTGACCAGAGTGATCACTCTAGATTGGATCCCTCAAGACAACAAAAGCATAGAACTATTCTTGAATAGAGAAATAGAGGAAGCCTTTTGGAGATTTAAGCCAGATCAACCTAGCCAATTGGGCATAGTCATCATCTACGAGTTCAAGGATCCATAAATACCAGGCAAAGTTGTCTACTTGGATAACACATCATAGAAAATGTTCTTGGTAACAGAACATGATAGACATGCATATACTTGGAAGAGTGAATTGATTTTCTCTCTCACCAAGATCCAATGTTTCCCATGGCCTCCATGGAGTAGGATCATCCCATGCTCATGAAGCCCAGAGAGAAAGAACTAGAGAGAGACCTGAGGTAAGTTTTGAACACACTGTGGGTAGAAATAGATCAAGATTTGAAAATGAAAGACCTGAAAGAGAGAGACATCAAGCACATAGGCAACAAAGAGATGAACATGATTTTCCATTGCCTAGACCCCAAGAGCACCCAAGAACCCTTAGACCCACTCAAGTGATCAAGGCAATGAAGAATTATTTTGATGGGACATGAGATCCTTATGATCATGTGGCTGAGTTCAAACAAGTGTTAAGAGCTTAACATGTTGAGGATTTGTTCACTCAGTATGAGACATTTGGTTTGACTCTTAAGGGCACTGCCTTAGCTTGGTTTCAACCAGAGTAGTCGCAACTATCGCGATATAGGTCAACTGCTAGACGAATTCATTGTAGAATTTTCCAAGAGTGGTATCAGGCATAACACATCATCTTTGATCCACAACTTCAGACAGTGCGACTAGCAGGTAGAAGGTTTAGACAGTACCTAGAAAGATGCCCTGCTCCAAAGTTACCCACACCAGCCAAACAAGTGGATTTGTTTTTAGATGGCTTACTAAGCACCAAGTTAAGATCATATGTGTACTTGAAAGAGCCTAGAAGCATAGAAGAGTGTGTGCGGACTTGCATTGACATAGAAGACAACTTGAGTGAGGAGTTAGGACTATCCAAACTCTATAAAGACTCTGATAGCTCTACTAATCATACCTCCAAAGCCTCCACTGAGCTGGATGAGATAGCAGAGCAAGTTGCCAAGAAGCTAGGAGTTTGAAATAGACAAATACCAAGAGTCACCTCAGTGAATCGGTGTTTTACTTGCGGAGGCGACCACATGGCTAATGTATGCCCATTGCACAACCAGAACATGAAAGAAAGGAATGCTCCATATTGCACTATTGAGAGAAAATACACGAACCACACGGCTCAAGATTGTCCATACAATAGACAGGTTGTTAGACAGAATTATCAGCAACCTTACCAGCAAGGTAGGTATCATAACCAATACCAAAAAACATATTATAGACCACAACAACAATATCAGGCACCATATAGGCCACAACCAGTCCTAGGAAACCAACCACCGGCGCCTGCCAATGTAATTCCAGTTAAGTATGCAGTGGCAGAAGAGAACCTTAATAGAGCATTGGTGCCAGTGACCCCACTGATCTCAGAGAATGACTCATGCTCATAGTTCATACTACTCCCATGATGGTAGTCCACATGCTTATTACACAGAGTCACCTGAGCATAGTGATAATTACTCGTATCAATATGAGACACCATATATGGAACAAAATTAGGAGCCTGAGTACTCGAATGTCATGTATACAAATCCTAACTTGAGGCCCCAATTGAGACAAATGAGACCACAAGCCCATAGAGGACCATGTTTTAGATGTCAGGGCAACCATTTCATTCCTGATTGTCCCCATCCACCGTCTCCGGGACAAGGTCAAAACATCACAATACAAGGCTTTTGTCCTGAGTGCGGCAAAGAACATCTTTTGAGAGAATGTCCCAGGAACCCCTCTAGTGCACCCAAGGCTACACCCATTAATGTGGTAGGCTTAGTGGTGGATTCAAGTGCAAGTAGTAGTAATGTGGCTCCTGTACAGGTAGTTACTAGGGCAGAAGCATCAAATCAAGATAAACCAGTAGAGCAATTGGAGTCGAGTGAACCAGGAGAGCCTAGTAAGAGGAAAACAAGAACATGGAAAGATACCAGAGAGAAAGCCAATCACAAGTGGAATAAAAAGTTATCAGAACTAGAAGAAAACATGAAAGAAACGAAAACAAAAATAGAAGACATTGCATCTCAAAACCCCTCGCAGGCCAAAACTCCATCCACACCACCTCATCCCACCCCACCACCCATTGTAAATAGACCGAAACCAGGGTCTGTTCTTGCAGATCCAACCGCAGAAGGCTTGGACATGATGTTCAAGGCCTATCAAACTCGACTTCAAGAAGGGCCAACAGCTGCAAACCTAGACAAGAGTTACCCTAGAGCAGATTTAGAGATTGAACGGATGAAAATGTGCATGAAAATGGTAGAACAAACTCAAGCTATGCTTGAGACTAGTCAAAAGTTCAATCAGACAAACTCTGTCAAACCGGATTTGCATTTCCAGGGCTTATTAGAAAGATTAGAGCAGTTGGTAAACAAACCTCAAGTTTCTTTACCTCCACAGGCTCAACCAGTTATTGAGAGATGAAGATCACCACCAATGGGAGCTTATGTTCCTAATTCCATGGATGATGCAATACCTCCTTCAATTCAAGAGCACTCTCAAGCGTTCTTGCGGGAAATTCAAGAGGAGAAATGGGCCAAGGAGAAGGGTAATTTCCCTCCTATTCATGAGATTGATGACCTTCATGATCAATTTCCCCAAGATGTTCCATCTATTTACGGAGATGAAGCAGAACAACAAGAAGACAAAAGATTAGATTTTGAATCTAATACTTTAGAAGAGCTGCCACAATTCACTGGCCCTTGGGAATCTGAATCTCTCCAGATCAGAGCTCCCACAATATTGGTAAGACATGAAGACTCAGTGGTTCCAAGGAACACTGATGTCGTGAAGAACACTAAGGTTCAATGTCATGTCACTGTAGAAGAGCTGCTCAAAGCAAAACCTGAGCTATGGAATCATGTGAAGGATCAGGTTCCAGAAGTTGATTCCAATATGCCAAAAGCAGGCTCTAAACAAAATGTGCCAGAGATACCTCTAGACAAAATAGGGGACATGTGTGAGGGTGAAGAGGGTAATACTTATCTTCCAATCACCTACCAAGGTTACACGACAAAACCAATCATAGATTCAGGTGCTGGTGTTGCTATTGCGACCACCTCCTTGTGGAAGCAATGGGGCAAACCCACATTAAGACCAACTAGAATGAAACTTCAAATGGCAAACGGTCATTTTGAAAGACCTCTAGGATTGCTAGAAGGGATAACTCTAACCACTTGTGGTGTAGAGTTTGAACACACATTTGCTATATGTGACTTTGAAAAAAATAATGTCTATGAGATGATCCTGGGAAGACCCTTCCTACGACAATTGCAAATAGTACAGGATTGGGGAACCAACTCCTTGTACTTACAACACTTAGGGGTCACCACCAAGGTCAACTTGAAGGATTACACCTTTAGAGATGTACCACCCCTATAGTGGAATCCTATCCACAAAGCGAAAGAAGATTCTATCTCTGGGCATTCTGGAAGTTCGCCTGATCCCTCTTGGTTGCATGAAGATACTCATTTGTGGATGTGCAAGGTTGCGGAGGAAGAGGAAAAATGCTTAAAGGCAAGAGAAGAAGGAACTTCTCTAGGAGATAGACCAATTAAAGACCCAGCCTATACACCGATGATCTTTCCAGATGAGGAATTTGAGCTTCATGGTTGGGCAGAAATCTTAGCTACCATGGACATTGCAGTCAATGAAGAACAATGGACACCTCATTGTGATGAGGAGGGTTATGATATTTCTGTGTTCATGTGTCAGCCCTTGCTAGAAGAATGTGACCCTAGTGATATCATAGAAGAAGAAGAGAATGACAATGATCTAGAGTCCATTGTGATGGATAGTTGCTTTAACTCGAAAAAGCACTATTTAGAAGATGTAGGAGTATTTAACTAAAAAGAAGAAGAACCTCTCACAAGTATTGTACCTGTAAATTCAAAGGATGGAAGTGAGAGCAGTCAGAAGAAAAAGAAAAGAAAAGCAGTAAAACAAGAAGAGGAGGAATCATTGTTCGAAGTACCAGAGAATTTCAAGAAGTATGATGTTGAAGACCGAAAAATTTTGGTACGAATGCCTAAGAGAGAGGCCATCATAGGAGAAGCGTATAATAACAAAGAAAAGACCAAGAAAATTGTAGTAACCATTGAAGGGAATGAAAAGAGATGTACGTACATAGGAGATGAACTAAGTGCAAAAGAAGAAGGAGAGCTTGTAGCTCTATTAAGGGAATATAGGGACATGTTTGTGTGGCACTATAGAGATTTGAAGGGGGTAGATCCAAGAATTTGCTCTCATACCATCCCCATGATTGCTGATGCAAAGCCTACCAAACAGAAGCCCTACACATATAATGACACTTATGCGGCTAAAATAAAAGAAGAAATTGATAGACTGATTGAACCTGGATTTATCTATGAGATTGAGCATACTGAGTGGGTGTCCCCCATTGTAGTGGTGCCCAAGAAGAATGGGAAGTTACAAGTGTGTATTAACCTTAAAAAAGTTAATGCCACTACGATCAGAGATAACTATCCGCTTCCAATCATTGCCTAGGTGTCTATCAGATCTCAGGTTCATAAGCTTTGGTTAAGAGTCCAAAATTTCCCCTTGGTATGGTTCAAAATCCTTTGGAGTCCCCTTGGGTTCCTAGTCCCACCAGAGGGTCAACTTCAAATTATCCTATCTGAAAAAAACAATTGAGGCCATATAGCATTCAAAAAGAGCTTTCCAACAAGCTATAGAGCTCAAAAAATGGACTTCTGATGAAAAAGTTATGTCAAATCAGGCTCTTGGGGGTCAAAATAGGCAAACAGGACCTTTTGGAAAAATCACGATTTTGTGTGAAAATCGTGATTTTGGGGGTCTGACAATCGCGATGCTGAGTTCTTATAAAAATCACGATTCTGACGGATCATAAAAATCGCGATGCTGGGCAACCACAAAAATCACGATTTTGTGAAATCATGAAAATCACGATGCTGAGCACTGATGAAAGTCGCGATTCTGAACAATCCCAAAAAAGGCGATTTTGAATGAAAATTGTGAAAAACGCGATTTTGAGTGAGAATCGTGAAAAACGCGATTTTGAGAATGATCACAAAATCACGATTTTGAGTGAAAATCGTGTTTTCTCAAAATCGTGTTTTTGACATGAAAATCGCGATTTTGTATGAAAATCGTGTTTGGTCAAAATCGTGTTTTTGGCGAAAATCGCGATTTTGAGAATGACCAAAAAATCACGATTTTGATTGAAAATCGTGTTTCCTCAAAATCGTGATTTGTGAAAATCACGATTTTAAATGAAAAATCGTGTTCTGAAAATCACGATTTTGTGCCTTAATGAAAATTGTGTTTTCTCAAAGTCGTGTCTTACTTGAAAATCGCGATTTTGGCTGAGAATCGTGTTTTTGCTCAGAATCGAGTTTTTACCTGAAAATCGTGATTTTGGCTAAAAATCGTGTTTCTCAGAATCGTGTTATGCGAATCACGATTTTGAGCCTTAATGAAAATCGTGAAAATCGCGATTTTCTATGAAAATGGTGTTTTTGAAAATCGCAATTTTGGAGCCACAGAGAAGTGTGTTTTCACAAAATCGTGTTTTTGGCTGAAAATCGTGATTTGTGAAAATCGCGATTTTGAGCCCACTGAAAATCGTGTCTTCTCAGAATCATGTTTTTTTTTTTGAAATTTAGAGAATCGCGATTTTGAGCACAAACAAAGAATCGCGATTCTGAGAATGACCCCAGAATCGTGTTCTTTTCAAAAAGCTTTTAGGCGAGAAATAGAAAATCGTGTTTTTTTGAAAAAAATTGAATTTTCTGAAAATCGCGATTTTCTGTCAGAATCGTGTTTTTTTGGTGAGAAATTCAAATTTTTGAGCGTCGAGCAATAGCGAGCTCCGTATGTGTAGAAAATCATGAAAAACACAGGGGCTTGCTCTCCCTTACACCTCCTAACTCCTTCTCACACAATAATGCATGAAAAATGGTTGGAAAATGATGAAAATGAACTAAAAAACAAAAAATTTCTATGAAGAAGAAGATGGAGATGGTGATGATGATGAAGATGAAGAGGAAAAATCTGAAAATGAACAAAAATGATAGTTTTTTAACCTTCCAATGTCGCAAATCTACGATCTTACCATCACAACGCTCGTCCTCGAAGCTCTCTCCCTGGCAACGGCGCCAAAATTTGGTGTAGCTCAAGCGTAAGCACCACCTCCTTTACTTGTCAATCTGTGGAGATGTGAGGACTGGTATGAAGACCACGAGCAAGTGAAGGCACAAGTGCGTGAGTGAAAGCACACAAACATGCACACACATACACACACACGCACAAGGTAAGATCAAAGAGAGGAACAATGGAAAGCTTCGATTGCAAAAGAGTTCTCTTACAAAAGCTCTGTTCTCTAACAAGCTAACCTCAAAAATGAGCTCTCTAGCTCATTTTATAGTTTTTGGAGTAGTTTTGGCCCTGTCCAGACCTAGTGTCCTGCCTAGTTAAAAATTAGGTTCCAAGGCTTATTTGAGGGCTCAAACGAAGTCTAAAAATTATGAAAATTGGTAGGATGATACTTCTAATACTCCTCAAGCTCGAGCACTCCTCGGCTTGAACAAAATGGAGTTACAAAAATAGAAAATGGTATTTACAATGGTTTTTAGTGATGAAAATCACTATTTTTTAGGGATTCCTTCTGACAAGATATACACTTCTTGGAGCTCCCTATGTGCTCCTTCTTCTTGTGTGTCCACTTCTCTGATGTGCTTTTTATGCTTGTCCTTGGCCTTGAGCTTCAATAGATGGCATAGACATCCAAAAGCACCTTTTAGCTAGAGAGAGAATGAAAATTTCCTATTTATATTTAATAACTTAAATATAATTTTATGTTTAAAATTTACTTTTTATTCATTTATGGAATATTAATGATTTCTATTCATGTGTGTAGATTCCAACCTATGATGTTGATGATATTCCACCACACTATTCACAATTACCAGTAAGACCTCATTTATCAGAAGCTTCTATGAGGAGGCTACACAAAAGTGATCCTGTGGAATATGCAAGGTTGAAAGACCTATATTCAAAAGAAGATAAAGTACAAGATTTGTGCGACAATGATGAAGATGATGGCATGGCCGATTTTTTTTGAGGATTGGGTATCAAAATGACAGTGAGAACATTCATATTTCTAAAAATGAGAAATATCTTCGAGAGGAATGTCTAAAGCATGTATATGAAGGAAGACATTTGACACGACTAAGTGCAAGCTTACTTATTCTCAATCTTCAAAATCATTTTGGATGCAGTAATGTATCTGTTTCAGCACTATTAAGATATAATTTTTAATTTTCTATCTATTTATGTATATACATGCATAAATATATACATATAAATACATGCATATATAGACATACACATATATATACATGAATGTATACACACATATAAACATACACACACATATACACATGTTATGAGAGTAAGGTCAAATTATACATACCTACCCGAATGAAGATATTTTGTCCATTTAACCTTTGGAATTGTCCACCTAGCCTTTAAAATCTTCTTGACACATCTGCTTCTCCTATTCTAGGCGACCTAATATCTGCACTACTAACTCTTTTATGAAATTTGCATACAGATATTAAGTATGATTTAGCTATGGGGGTATTAAAAATACGAGAAGTAAATTTATCTCGAATATTTTGAAAGATGAAAGAATAATTTTAAAGGATGGGCAGAAAGAAAGCATTCAATCAATACAGGTTTTTGTTTTTACCTTAGCTAAGGTAAGAACAAGAACTTGCATTGAATAAATGCTTTCTGTCCACCCATCCTTTAAAACTATTCATCCATCTTCCAAAATCTTCGAGATAAATTTGCTTGTTTTATTTTCCAAACGACCTAATACCTCCATAGTTAACTGATACTTAATCTTTGTAAACAAATATGTAAGTCTTAGTTAGCAGAGCAAGTAATAGATTGACTATAAAATGGGAGACAACCAAACGATTCAGTGGTCTAGATATCTATATGAAAGTTTGCAAACCACAATAAACAAAAAGAAAGTTAAAAATGAAATTAAATATACACAGCTACACATGCATACATACACATACATACACATTCATACATACATACATACATACATACATACATACATACATACATACATACATACATACATACATACATACATACATACATACATACATACATACATACACGTATATAGACACATAGACATACATATATGCATACACATACACATATGTATATATACATACATATACACATATAAAACACATATACACACATACATACATATACACATATGCATACATATACGCATGCACATGCATATACACATCCACATGCACATAAGCATACACATATACAAAATCATATGCATATATATATATATATATATATATATATATATATATATATATATATATATGTGTGTGTGTGTGTTTATTTATTTATTTTTATTAATATGTCTTTTTTTCATGAACTTACAGGTTATTATCTGAAAAGTTTTTACCAAGTCTGAATATTCTTCCTAGCTCACATGATGAAATGAAGAAGATAATCAACAATCTTGGTATAGATTATCAATGTATACATGCATGTCCTAACGATTGTATTTTATATAGAGCTGAATATGTAGACTCTTTGACATGTCCAAAATGTCAATGTCCTTGATATAAGGACGAAGAAGGTAAAATCCTAAAAAAGGTATTGAGACATTTTCCATTGGCTCCACAGATCAGACATATGTTTCAAAGCCTCAAATTATCAAAGCTTTTGACATAGGGACATGACCATAAAAGTACTGATGGAATAATCAGAATTCCTCATGATAGTGTTGCTTTTCAGCATATTGATTCTAGATGGGTTGATTTTGCACAAAATCCACAGAATCTAAAGTTAAGAGTTGCATTAGATGGGGTTAGTCCATTCTCCATGAAATCCAGTAAATGGTCAACATGGCCAGTGGTAGTCATAAACTACAATCTTCTGCCATATCTTAACATTAAAAAGGAACATTTAATGCTTTCACTTTTAATCCCAAGAGAAAGATAAGCTAAAGTTATGAATATACATATTGCTCTTCTCATTGACGATCTCCAAGAGTTATGGAGAGGTATTAATGTCATTGATGTATCGAAAAGCATCAATGAAAGATATTATATTATGGTTCATGGTATTGTGGCTTGGACTATTCATGATTTTCCAGGATATGGTGTTTGTTCAAGTATTGATGTAATTTTTTTATTCAATATGCATACAAATAAATATGAGTTAATCTAATTATATTTTTATCATTTTCATGATGCAGGAATATCTACTAAGGGTTATAAAGCTTGTACATATTGTGGTGATTGGTTGAGATTAAATTATAGTAAGAATCTCAATAAAAATATTTATCTTCAAGATCAACGATTCTTGCCTGATGACCATCCATTAAAATCTAAAAGAGAAGCGATACGTTTTAATGGAAAGCTTGAAAGACATCAGTGTCCAAAACCTATCATGGACACAAAGTAAAGCATCTTAGACCTTAGATTCCATGTGAATTTTTTATGTCTCATGATTGGTTCAGAATTTTGAGAAACCAATGCCTCCCTTGCGTCCGAAACGTGCCAAACCCCAAGATCGACTATCTATTTGCTAAATTTTGACACCCAAAGTTCTTGTTTCCAATTGATGACATCATCAACTCGTAAATGCCCTTGAACTGGCCTTGGAAAACCTATATAAGGAGGGTTTGGCCACATTTATTCTAAGTCTTGCCGATGCCAGTCTTGGGAGCTCAAGGGGTTGTAATCACCAAGTAAGTACTTTCAAGTTCTAGTTCAAGCTGTTCTAATTCAAGTTCTAGTTCAAGTTCTAGTCTTGTCTCTTGCTCTAGTCTTGTGTACTCTTGTATCTTGGACATCCTTTCTTGTCCTGTTGTAATCTCATAGTATGAGATCCTTTTTAGTTACTTCTTGTATCTAGTTCATCTCCCTGAAGGTAGTTCTTGTAATCGAGGTCTCTTGTTCCATACCTACATTCCCGGGTTGTGGGGCCTCTTGTATCATCTCTAGTGTAGTTTTCCATACATATCGGTCCCGGGTTGTGGGATGTCTTGTATCGGTTACATATTCTTGTATCATTTTTCCTGTGTGTGTGTTCTTATAATCATAAGTGTAATTCCAAAATCTTGTCTATTATAGTAAGAGAGCACAATCTAGTGCTCCCTTAACAAAACCTATGACACCTATGGATTGTTATAAAAAATGAGCAGATGGATCTCTGATAGATCCAGAATAAAAAATCTTCAGTGATGATGAAGATAATGAGAATGTGAAGAGAGGTAAAGGAAAATTGGCACTCACAGAGAATATATCAATATGGTATTCTTGGAAGTATTGGAAAGAGTTAAAAGTATGTCATCTTCTTGATCCTATGCATACATTCAAGAATATTGGTTATTCATTATGGCAACATCTTCTTGGATTAAAAGACACCATAGCATCAAGGAATGATTTGAAGGATTAAAACTCAAAACCAAAGTTATGGCCAATTTTTGATAGACATCAACAGGAAACAACTTATGAACCTTCTTCTTGGGTACTTATGACAAAAGAGATACAGACTATCAACAATAGGATTCAATTGATTCGGACTCCTGCAGGATATGGAGCATCTTTCCAGAACATGTTTACTATGGATGGTAAGAGCTTATCTGGGTTAAAGAGCCATGATTGGCATAAATTTTTGAAACATATTTTACCTTTGGTTATTGATGGATGTACAACAAAAGGAGTACGAGATGTGATCTATCATCTTGGATTGCTTATAAGGTAATTATTATATTTTTGTATTTAATATATATGAATATTTGATATCTTTTATTTTTGAATTAACTTCTTTATATTTTTTTTATGACATGTATCGGTGGATGACATCAAAAGAGATTGACAAAAAATCGATCCCACAAAAGAAATGTGAATGCAAAGAGCTACTATGTTTGATGGAGAAAGAGCTTCCTACTTCATTTTTTGATATTCAGGTTCATTTATTAGTCCATCTTGTAGATGAAGTAGAGATTGCAGGTGTTGTCAACACTCGATGGATGTTTTGGGTCAAGCAATTTATGGGAATATTAAAAGGTTATGTGCGGCAGAGAGTGAAACCAGAAGGATCCATGGCAAAGGGTTGGATGCTTGAAGAGTGCATGTACTATGTTAGTGAGTACCTTGAAAGAGTTCATGAAGAAGCTCCACGTGCATGGACCAATGAGTCTTCTTCAAAAATAACAGACGAGGTATTATCAGGTAAGCGAGTTCCATTTTTATTTAAATTTCAAGAAAAAAATGATGTTTTTACTTTTATAGAATATAATAGCAAATGCATACAAGAATTCCTTAGCGAGTATGAATAGGAACTTCAAAATCTCCAAAGTAAAAGATGGAGAAACAAAAGATATAGACGTAATCTCGATAATAATGAGATTACAAATATATCTTCTTTCACGGATTGGCTATATACTCAACGAGCCAACGCAAATAATGAAGAAATCTCAGATGAGCAGAGAGAGTTAATAATAGGTTGTGAATGAAAGGTAATTTTATTTTAATAATAGTTTTTTTTATATATGTATATTAGTTTCTCTTTACTAATAATTTCTTTTGTAGGCTCGAATGTTCACTAATATGTGGTCTTTTGGACAGCATATTAGAATCAAAGCTATTGATTCTTTACATAAAACAGAGATTCTAGTATTGTTGCTTCTTTCATGCAATTATGACGTGCTAGATCAAAAGTCATGAACCTTATAGATGGCGAACTTGGTTACATGGGAACTATTGTTAGTATCTATGAAATATCATTTCGTACATTCAAACAGGTAGAAAAAAGTTTATATTTTTTATGATAGAGTTTATTAATTTTTAAGCACCTAATAATGGTTTTTTGTTTTTATATATTTTGATAGGGCATTTTGAAGGTTGACTGGTTTAGAGCTGAGTATAAAGGTAGTAATTCCACATTGAGAAAGGAATTATCTGAGTTTTTGGCAATTGATTCTTCCAAGGTAATGCAATCTACTAAAGAACCATATATTCTTCCTAGGCATATTGAACAAGCATTTTTTTATAAAAACCCTAATGCTCATCCTTGGTGGCAAGTCATTCATGTTCAAACTAGAGGTAGGTCATTGTTTGAACAATTTATTGTTAGAGAGATCAAAGAGGTCCTCTTGATGATTCACCATTAGATACTGATATGTCAACATATGAAAGAGAAATTGGAATCATTATACATGATAATGATACTAATCTTTTTGATAAAGAGGATAACAGTCTACATGCTGATTCTATTGATGATGAAGAGGAATTACCAAAAATCGATATTAGTCCATCAATAGATGATTTCATTCATGAGAACATAGATTTAACAATATAAGAAATAAATTAAATCAATAAGGATAATGAAGATGAGACTATATTGATGTCTTACCAAAATGATGGCAATAATGAAAACGTATGAGTAGATTAGATAGTAAATCCTACTCTAGTTATCGATCAATAACATGAATCATTTGAATGGATATCAGATAATAGATACTTCTTTATTCAACTAGAATATCGATGAATACTACTAGAGAGATGAAATCATGTTCTTTTAAGTTAGAACATGATGCTCGGGGGTACGCCTAAAATTTTATATATAGCTTTATTTTTGACGATCAAATTTTTGTCATGTATGTATGCATATGTGTGTGTATTCATGTGTATTATATGTATACATGTGTTAGTATGCACATATATATGTTTCGTGTATATGTATGTGTGTGCATGTGTGTGATATATGTGTACATGTGTTAGTATGCACATGTGTATATATACATATGCATTTGTGTAATATATGCAAGTGTGTTTATAATTGTGTATGCATGTATAAGTATACATGTGTGCATGTAGGCATGTATTTGTGATGTGTACATGTATATTTGCATATGTGTATATGTGTAAATGTGTACATGTAAATATGTATGCATGTATATGTATACATGTGTGCATATAGGCATGTATGTGTGGTGCATAATGTATCTACTCCATTTTATATTTATGTATGTGTATCTACATGATATGTATGTATCTTCATATATATTATGATCCTCGTTTAGCCAGGCCAAATTAGGGTTTGTAAAACCCTAATATCAAAATTAGTGTTTTCGAATTAGGGCTTTTGAAATAGGGTTTTTGAATTAGGATATATATATATATATACATATATACATACATACATACATACATACATACATACATACATACATACATACATACATACATACATACATACATACACACATACATACATGTACACACACACACACACACACACACACACACACACATATATATATATATATATATATATATATATATATATATATATATATATATATATATATATATATATATATATATATATATATATATATATATATATATATATAGTATGTATGTGTGTCTATATGTGTGTATGCATGTGTAAATATATGTGCATATGCATGTGTATGTGTATATATGTATGTAAATATGATTATGTGAGTCTATGTGTGTGTACATGTGATAATGTATGTGTATGTGTATATGAGTATGTGTATGTGTATGTGAGTATGTGTATGTGTCTATGTGTGTATTCATTATATGTGAGTAACTACATGCATGTGTATATGTGTGTGTAAATGTGCATGAATGTGTGTGTGTGTAAATGTGAATGTATGTGTATGTGTTTGTATGCGTGTATGTGTACCTCTAGTCACACTATTTTCTCTCTCTCTCTCTCATATACATACACAAACACACATACGCATATCTACATATATATACATACACACATACACATGTATGCATGTGACCTGATGTGTGTGTACGTTTGTGTATATATGTGTGTGTATATAAATATGTGTATAAATATATATGTAAATATATATATGTGTATATTATGTGTGTGTGTGTGTGTATAGATATATAGTTACACATATGAATATAACAAATAAAAGCAATGCATACCACGCATTATCATGACGATGAGCCATAAGTGTTTGCATCTCTTTTAGGCACCACTTATGCAACCATCTAGTTCCAAAATCTTTCTCAAGTGAACTAAGTATGTATTTTTATCCCTCTCATCATGCTCACTACAAAAAATTAAAAAGAAATCATGTAAATAAATTATAAGATATTTATTTCAATTTATATGTAAAACTTATACTTACTTCCACTGCAAGTGGACAAGGTGCAGGTAAGAGTTGCATAATGCTCACATTCTTCTCTTGAACTCCAATCCATTCCCTATATACACTATATTCCCCTCTGGCTCTATATCGCACTCCAGCCCTAAGGTGCCTATGCATGTCGTCATAGGCACCTGTGCTCTACCCTCATGATCTGGAGGTGGTATAGGTGTCCTGAAAATAGATAGATAAAAGTAAATAAAACTATGTGTTATAATATCATTAAAAAAATTATGAAAAAAAAACATACCCATGAGCAGATAGTTGTCTTTCTGCATGTGGAGTCACAGAAGAGCCATCCTCTGATTGCTAGGTAAGCATCTGGATCGTAAAATCGAGTTCATCATCATGCATCTCTGAGTACTCATGCATGATGATCCCTAAGGTATCAGGCGGAACTCTTGCTCTCAGAAGACTTTTTATGAGAGTGAGTTTCACCTTTCTCTCTCTACTAGGATCCCATAATACCTGTGTATATGTGTGTGTATGTATATGTATATATGTATGCATGTGTATGTGTGCATTGAGTATGCATGCATACGTATATATGCATGTCTATGTTTGTGTGTATGTTTGTGGGCAGGTATGCATGTAACCTGATATGCATATATGTATATGTACATATATGTATGTGTGTGTATATGTATGTGTATGCATGTGTGTATGCATGCGCATGTGTATATGCATGTGTGTATATGTGTGTTGCATATGCATGTGCATTATGTATGCATGTGTGTGTATGCATGTAAGTATGTATGTATGCATATGCATATGCATTATGTATGCATCTATATGTACGTGTGTGTGTATGTGTCCATGTGTGTGTGTATGTGTGTGTGTATCTATGTGTGTATGTGTGTGTATGTGTGTATATACATGTCTATCTGTATATATATGTCTATATGCATGTGTATGTGTGTGTGTAAATGTGTGTGTATGTGTGTGTCTGTAAGTGTGTATGTGTGTATGTGTGTATGTGTGTGTGTATATGTATGTGTGTATTTGTGTGTGTGTAAGTGTGTATGTGTCTATGTGTGTATGTGTTTGTGTAGGTGTGTGTGTTTATGTGTGTGTGTCCATGTGTGTATGTGTGTGTGTCTATCTGTGTGTGTGTGTGTTTATCTATGTATATATGTGTGTGTGTATGCGTGTGTAAATTTGTGTGTATATGTGTGTGTATGTGTGTGAATGTGTGTGATGTGTGTGTATGTGTGTGTATGTGTGTGTATGTGTGTGTATGTGTGTGTATGTGTCTATGTGTGTGTATGTGTCTATGTGTGTGTGTGTATGTGTATGTGTGTGTATGCATGTATGTATGCATATGCATGTGCATTATGTATGCATATGTATGCATGTGTGTGTGTATGTGTGTATGCATGTAAGTATGTTTGCATATGCATATGCATTATGTATGCATATGTATGCATGTAAGTGTATGTGTGTGTATGTGTCTCTACGTGTGTGTGTATGCATATATGTGTGTGTATGTGTCTATGTGCGTGTGTATGGGGTGTGTGTGTGTTTCTATGTGTGTATGCATGTGTATGTATGTGTGTAAATTTGTGTGTATGTGTGTGTATGTGTCTATGTGTGTATGTGTGTGTATATGTGTGTGTATGTGCATGTGTCTATGTATGTATGTATGTGTGTGTGTCTATGTGTGTATGTGTGTGTCTATGTGTGTATATATGTGTGTGTTTATGCATGTGTATGTGCGTGTGTAAATCTGTGTGTATGTGTGTGTATGTGTGTGTATGTGTGTATGTGTCTATGTGTGTGTATGTGTGTGTGTGTGTCTATGTGTGTATGTGTGTGTGTCTATGTGTGTATGTTTGTGTGTGTGTAAATGTGTGTGTATGTGTCTATGTGTGTATATATATGTGTGTGTATGTGTGTATGTGTGTGTATGTGTGGTGTGCCTATGTGTGTATGTGTGTGTGTCTATGTGTGTATGTGTGTGTGTGTAAATGTGTGTGTATTTGTGTATGTGTGTGTGTGTGTCTGTGTGTATGTGTGTGTGTCTATGTGTGGTGTCTCTATGTGTGTATATGTGTGTGTGTGTGTGTCTATGTGTGTGTCTATGTGTGTGTCTATGTGTGTATATATGTGTGTATGCATGTGTATGTGTGTGTATAAATCTGTGTGTATGTGTGTGCATGTGTGTGTATGTGTCTATGTATGTATGTGTGTGTGTGTGCAAGTGTGTGTGGTTCTATGTGTGTATGTGCATGTGTCTATGTGTGTATGTGTGTATGTGTCTATGTGTGTGCATGTGTAAATGTGTGTGTATGTGTGTGTATGTGTCTATGTGCATATATATATATATATGTGTGTGTGTGTATGCAATGTGTATGTGTGTGTAAATCTGTGTATGTGTGTGTGTGTGTGTGTAAATCTGTGTATGTGTGTTTGTGTGTCTATGTGTGTATGTGTGTGTATGTGTGTGTGTCTCTGTGTTTATGTGTGTGTGTGTGTCTATATGTGTATGTGTGTGTGTATGTGTGTGTGTGTATGTGTGTGTGTCTATGTGTATATGTGTGTGTCTATGTGTATATGTGTGTGTCTATGTGTGTATATGTGTGTCTATGTGTGTATATGTGTGGGTGTATGCATGTGTATATGTGTGTGTAAATTTGTGCATGTATGTGTGTATGTGAGCATACCTTTGTGCTTCTCTGACCGTTGCTAGCTAGGGGGTTGTGTGTGCGTGCTTGATCTCTCTCTCTCTCTCTCGTGTCAATCCAGACACAAATGTGTCGAGAGAAATCGAAATTTTTATTTAACATTCCAGAGCGTCGCTTATGTGATGCTCCACTGTCAGAATCAATTTGCCAACATCAGTAGGAGCATCGCTAGATAGCGATGCTATTTGCGATGGTCCAAATTAGCATCACATAAGCGATGCTCTGCATCGCTTATGCGGCAAGAATTCCTTTTTTTAATAAAAAAGAGTTTCGTTGCTTATGTGATGCTTTCGTCGCATAAGCGATGAAACTTGGTCTTTTTTCAACAGGGGCATCGGTACGCCCCCCTTTTTCTAGTAGTGTGATTGAACATACAGACAATGTGCTACATGAAGAGTTGCGTCAACCAAATTGATATACTCCATCCATAGCTAGGCCTAGAGACAGTTCTAAGGCTCACTAGCAAACTCTGGCCACTTACTATCTATGTGTTCCCAAGCATCAGAGTTACCAGACACTCGCGTTACACCATCTGTAGACCTGCTCTTTGCAATGTCATTAACTCAGCTATGGATTCACATCTAAACATGCTCTTAATTCTTGGAATCATAGGAAAGTGGCGAAGAACCTTTGCGGGGATTGCTTCGCCCACGAGGCCTTCTCTAAACCTATTTGTTCCACGCTTTGGACATATGTGGAGATGCTCATACTCGTTCCGAAAGAGGATGCAATCATTCAAACAAGCATGAATATGTGTAGTCCATTCCAATGGATTGTGAAAGTTTTTTTGCATCTCCATGTGTTGGAGGCATGTCATTGTCATCTAGCAGAAATTGATCTTTAAGAAGCCTGCAATAAGAAATTAGAACAATATTAGTAAATAAAGTTATTTTGATACAACAGTGAAAGTTTATTTCAAATCCAGTTACCTGAACAATTCACAGACACTAGAATCTAACCCTCCATAAATGGATTGCAGATTGAGCATCATGAGCGACACACGTAGTACAGATATCTTTGCCCCAGTGTACAGTGGTAAACGGGCTAGTCTTCGCATGTTCTCGTATTCTTCATCGACTTTTGATCATGGAAATTCTCTTGTGTCCATGAAACCCACGACATCTTCTCCACCATCATGATCTTTGTCTATCTCATAAAACACTTCAAGCATTTCTTCCATGTGTTCATTCCATGTGATGCTATCAGTACCTTGTACTTCTACCTCCCTCTTTGTTCTCTTCTATCCATGAGAGGTTACTAGTGCAATGTCGTTTGGGTCCACCTGCTCACCAGGGGGACCATCCGAATGGTAGCATAGGTTTTGTAGTTGACTTTTATCAAAGGATCCATATGCTCTTACATGTGCAATACAAATCCATCGTTTCCGATAAATTTGATACTTGCACTGAGTGCAAGGACATGCCACTCTCTCCTCCAGATCCAAACTAGCCATCTGATACAATATGGACATTTCATAACATTTGATTTTTCTTATTAAACCTAAAAACCATAATCCTAAGAACCTAAACCTAAAATATGTATATGTGTCTATGCATGTGTATACATTATATATACATATATATATATATATATATATATATATATATATATATATATATATATATATATATATATATATATATATATATATATATATATATATATATATATATATATATATATTTATCCATACTAAAGACCTATTTTTTATATATTTAATTATATATGTTTATTTTTATTATATGTATGTAAAAAACCTAAAACCCTAATCTTAAAGACCTAGACCTAAAACATGTATATGTGTGTATGCATGTGTATATGTATGTATATGTATTATATGTGTATATATGTTATGCATGTGTTAAAACCCTAAATCCTAATCATAATGGCCTAAAAATCCTAATCCTATTTTTATATATTTAATTAAATACTAGCTATTTTTATATTTATTTATCTATACAATAATCCTATTTTTTATATAGATTTAATTATATATTCTAATTATATTTACCAAAAAAATGTATATGTGTGTATGCATGTGTATAGATATGTGTATGTGTATATATATTATGTGTGTATATGTGTATATGTGTGTATGCATGTGTAAACAGCCTAAAAACCCTAATCCTATTTTTATATATTTAATTTGATAAAAAACCCTAAAATCCTAATTTTATAAATTTAATTATATATATTTAATTAAAATACCAGCTATTTTATATTTATTTCTCTATACAATAATCCTATTTTTTATATATATTTAATTATATATTCTAATTTTTTTCATTTCTTTTTCTTATATATATTTAATTTAATTAAAAGACAATAAATCCCTATTATATATATATATATATATATATATATATATATATATATATATATATATATATATATATATATATATATATATATATATATATATATATATATATATATATATATATATATATATATATATATATATATATATATAGCTATACTAAAGACCTATTTTTATATATTTAATTATATATATTTATTTTTATTATATGTATGTAAAAAACCTAAAACTCTAATCCTAAAGACCTAAACCTAAAACATGTATATGTGTGTATGCATGTGTATATGTATGCATATATGTATATGTATTATATGTGTATATGTGTATATATGTTATGCATGTGTAAAAACCCTAAACCCTAATTGTAACGACCTAGATAAAAAAAACGTATATGTGTGTATGCATGTGTATATATATGTGTATTTATACATATATTATGTGTGTATATGTGTATATGAGTGTATGCATGTGTAAATAGTCTAAAAACCCTAATTTTATTTTTATATATTTAATTTGAAAAAAATCCTAAAATCCTTATTTTATATATTTAATTATATATATTTAATTAAAACACTAGATATTTTTATATTTATTTATCTATACTAAGATCCTATTTCTTATATAGATTTAATTATATATTCTATTTTTTCTTATCTTTTTCTTATATATATTTAAGTTAATTAAAAGATAGTAAATCCTTATTTTTTATATATTTTATTATATATATTTAATTAACTAATTAATTATATATATATATATATATATTTATTTATTTATCTATACTAAAGACCTATTTTTCATATATTTAATCATATAAATTTATTTTGATTATATGTAGGTAAAAAACTAAAGACTCTAATCCTAAAGACCTAGACTTAAAACATGTATACATGTGTATGCATATATATATATATATATATATATATATATATATATATATATATATATATATATATATATATATATATATATATATATATATATATGTGTGTGTGTGTGTGTGTGTGTGTGTATGTGTATATATATTATGTGTGTATATGTGTATGTTGGAAAACAATGTCCCAATAGTTCTTTTTGCTCAGGCATTTCAGCATGTATAGTCTTTAATCTCATTCCTTGTACAACTAAGTGACATCGGCAGCGTGGATAGACGTTAGACCTCTTAAAGAGATGATGAGGGTTGAACACCCATCGGCTGTAGATTTTGCGAATATATTTTTGTTAATATGCTTTTCCAGCTTTACACAAGAGCGGATAGTGCGCGACGACATTTGGTGGATGTTTTTTACTTCCATATTAGATCAGTGATCGCAAGAGTTTTATTGAACGTTTGCTTTATTGGATATACTTTTGGAAGAGACACAATACTATATAAACACAAGCTTGGGTTCATTGTAATTCATCCTTCACCTAGTGTTCAACACAAGCCTTGGTGCTTAGACCTCAATAGAGGTGTTGTTTCTTCTAGCACATGGGGCAGCCATGGTGCTAACTTGGAGCATGTTGAGGAGCGGCTATGGAGTTCTTCTTGGAGGAGAAGAGTGTGCTCACACTCTTGCTCATGGAGAGGACTTGGTCATTAGCAACTTGGTGGTGAGGATCGGCCATTCACATGATGTATTTGAAGATTGTCTTCTACATGAAGATTTCGGGTTACTTGAAAGACATTGGATGGTGATTAACATAAGATTTACATCTTATGTTAAGAATTTAGATACATGTTCTCTTTATGCGCACAGGTACTACTTGAAGTTTATGGAGGCAGTAACATCCATATCAGGAGGATTCCTATTCGGCATAGGTACAAGAGAATCAGTACATGTATGCTTTATGCATATTTGGATGAGGTGTTTGAGAAGTTATGTTTATACGATTTTGAGGATTTCTGGTAGCAAACTTGTTAGCATTCTTTGCTTATCAGTTTTAGACTGATCCTTCCTCTTTTTGTCACTCATATTCACTCTTCTACAACCTATTAAGGTCACACATGTCATGTATGTTCAGATTTCTGTCCATATATCTGAATATGTTTATTACATTTGTACATTCACTCATCCATCTATTTCTGTTCACATAGAATGGTTGAGAGCTTTGCTCCCACATTGTACATTGAACATTAGTATATATGATAGTATGAGTAAGAAGTGGCTTACGTAACACTTTACACATGTTGTATAGTCTCTCTCTATCTTTGTCTTATCATTTGTATGATTAAATGTGGTATGTTCATGTTTTGTCAATATTGGAAGATTGCTAGATTCTATGTTGTATATGCTAGACCTATGGAACCATGGACATGTGATATGAGCTATGGGCCTACTAAATTTCCAACATTTGGTATCAGAGCACTAAGGTTTTGGTATTAGAGCTTTAGGGCTTTGGCATCAATACATTCAGGCTCATTCAGATTCCCAAGTTCCCAGACTTCCAGGTTTACAAATTATGATTTAAGGGCATCTTCTAAATATTTGACATTTCACATACACACTTAATCTAGACGAGAAGAGATTTGAGAATTAGACAATTCAGTCACATGTGTATTCATCAGTGTGGAGTATGAAGTTGATGATCTGTTAGCAGGCGAATATTTTTGGAAGAGTATGCAAATACTTTACAAAAGTATTGTTTGAAGACCAAGACTTGATGAAGAGAAGGCTACTTCAAATTCAAGGAAGAACAATGGTTTAGAGAAGATGAAGGAATCCGATCAACATCAAATCACATGTATCCGTTTCTACTATCAGATTATCATTTGCAGGTCATGTCTTAGAAGAGCAGTTATGAAGAGATCTGAAGGATTCAAGGAGTGCTTTTATACACTTTCATTGTTTGAAAGTTAAAGGCTACATCAAAACAGGTATCTAGAGGTTTTTCTAGAGAGTTTTGAGAGATCTTTTTCATGGCAAGAAAGCTCATCTAAGAAGACAAATTTGAAGATGGGATGAGTTTTATGTTCAATCATTTTTTTGTTATGAATTGGGGATATCCAAATACAAAATTTGATCTAGAGAGGTAACTCTAGAAAGGTAATTCATCATTCAGACAAAAGGTTGGTGAATTTAGTCATTTCAGACATTTGAAGCAGAATTTTGATTCAAGGATATGAGGAGATGGTAAAACATGTTTCTATGTTCATTTCCATTGTATACCATGTTTGTTTTGTCTCTTACTCTTAGTACAAGAGGAAGAGAAAAGTTCATTTGAAGACATCAAGAGTGCTTGCTACTTCAAATTGAAGAGAACAAAAGGTATGGAAGAGAAGTTTTGAAGATGTTGAAATCATCATTAGGTCGAAGAAAGATGCAGAAAAAGAAGGTCCAACAATTCCAAACGGAAAGTAAGACTTCCTTTTCTCATATATTTTCCATATAACTTTCCTATTTTATCCTCTACATCCAAAGACAAGTCTATGAGAACATCTTGTGTGAAGATAATCTAAAAAAGAAGCAATTTCTTGTTTTTTATTACACTTGGTCATAATGTAGTAGATTTGACAAAGAATTGCATTGAGACAAAGAAAAGCAGCAGATATATGTTTTGACTCATATATATATGAGTTATGTTTTAGTTGAAGCTTTTGAGCAGGCAACCTATATGTTCCCTCAAAGAATTCTTGGAGTGTCAATTCCGAGCTACTTGGTATATGACAAGTTGTAGAGAAGTATATTTCTTCTTTATCTAACTCTTGAGGTAAAAGAGTTTTTTGTAGCAGATATTGAAGACTTGGGTTGAGATTTTGTGTTTGGAAAAGTTACCTCATATTCAGTATTTTCAGAAAACTTCAGAAATTTTAGATTTTTTGATGTACTAGTCAGTTATAGAATCTACTTTCTATGATTGTCTTGTTTTTTGGATACATGCTTGTATTCAAAAAGGTGTTCCATCAGATCCTATTACTTGATTGAGAAGTGGAGTTAGCCAAAATAAAATCAAGCAGATACTATCACATTTCACCCGTGTAGAATATGAAGATTTGAAGTATCAACTTGCAGCTTTTGGAGTTCTCAAGGTGAGAAGTTTGTCCACTTATGTTTAAAGTAGGAGTTGCAGATTCTAGGAAAGGATTTGTTTGAAGAAAAGTTTTAAAACTTTGTAAGAAGCATGGACACTTATAGACATTCAGGTAGCAAATCAAACATTCAGTCATGAAGGTTTGATGAAAGCAGATTCTACACAAGTATTTTGTTGGAGAGATCATAGAACTTAGAAAGATCTCGTATGATCTTGTAAGATCTTGATAGATCTTGTATGATCTTATATGATCTTGAATGATCATGAAGATCTTTACCATTTATGATTCAATTGTCTATCCTTTGTTTGTAAAGGTTCTTAGCATTGAAGGAAGTAAGTCAAAGATTCAGCTTCTATCAGATTTGTATTGTAGAGGAATAGGAGAAGATACTTGTTATGTTGCAGAAGGTTATGAATCCTAAAATGCTTTCAGCAAGGTTTTTATGATAGATCAGCTAACCTTATTCTAGATTTTGGGAAGTTGAGGAAGTAAGAGTGGAAGCTATTGGCAACTACGTAGTGCTAATAAATAGGGTTCAGAATTTTTGTTTCAGATACAAGTATTTGATCACTAAAGGACATATTTATTGAAAGAAGGAAGACGTTCCAAATTTCATAAAGTCTGATATATTTGAAAGAATTTTGGATACTAGTGTTAAATCATCCAAGGAGGTGATGAAACATGAAAACTTATTTTCAGCCATATGTAAAAGAATGCATAGTCATACCTATAGGTATGCCTATTTCAAGTATTCCTATATTTCCTTTGTCAGGTTCTCTTTATGTTCCAGCTTTGAAAGAAGAAGGAAGAAGGAGAATGTCTCGAGAAAGTTCCTGTTAGGATGTTCCTGTTCAGGAGAAGGTTCCAAAATTCTATTGAAGAGAAATTTGATATTTAAGAGAGGTATGTTTGAGAAGTGCGCACATATATGTTTATACCAGATTCTGAAGGAAAGAGGTATGAAAGACTTACATATTGAACAAAGATGAAGGCATGATGACATCATAGATTATTTGATGAGACTCATGAGTTGATTTCAGTTGAGTTGACTTGAGTTGACTTGAGTACAGTCAGAGATGAACCAGCAGTGTTCATAATACACTAAGTTGTGAGTTGTCATCACAGGTTCCAAGATTCAGTTCTTGATTTTGTTTAGTGTATTTACATGACACAATAGAAGTATGTTGAGAAAGCTTTCGTAAGGTAAATGCAAATATGTGGATCCTAGTGTATGTTTTCAAGCTTTTGAAAATAGGAGATAGCAGCTTCAGACTCCGTACATGCTATATTTGTTGTCAAGTAGTGATTGCTTGATGTGTACACTATTGGATATCTATTTTGCATATTTTCTCAGGTATTATGGTTCATACTCAGCAAGTTCAAGTGTTTGAAGTTTGAAAGAAAGTCAAATTCAGTTTTGAAGAAGACTTTTGAAGAAAGGTTTTGAAGGTCAGTTCGGGAGTACAAGCTTGAAGCTTGTGATAGTTTGCAGCCTATGAAGTTTGCAAATCCAGTCCAGTGTGTACCATTGTGACATTGAAGGGGGGATTGTTGGAAAACAATGTCCCAATAGTTCTTTTTGCTCAAGCATTCCAGTATGTATAGTCTTTAATCTCATTCCTTGTCCAAATCGATGTCGGTAGCATGGATAGACGTTAGACCTCTCAAAGAGATGATGAGGGTTCAATACCCATCGGCTACAGATTTTGTGAAGATATTTTTGTTAATATGCTTTTCCAGCTTTACACAAGAGCGGACAGTGCGCGATGGCATTTGGCGGATGTTTTTTACTTCTGGATTAGATCAGCGATCGCAAGAGTTTTATTGAGCGTTTGCTTTATTGGAGGTTCTTTTGGAAGAGACACAATACTATATAAACATAAGCTTGGGCTCATTGTAATTCATCCTTCACCTAGTGTTCAACACAAGCCTTGGTGCTTAGACCTCAATAGAGGTGGTGTTTCTTCTAGCACATGGGGCAGCCATGGTGCTAAATTGGAGCATGTTGAGGAGTGGCTATGGAGTTCTTCTTGGAGGAGAAGAGTGTGCTCACACTCTTGCTCATGGAGAGGACTTGGTCATTAGCAACTTGGTGGTGAGGATCGGCCATTCACATGATGTATTTGAAGATTGTCTTCTACATGAAGATTTCAGGTTACTTCAAAGACATTGGATGGTGATTAACATAAGATTTACATCTTATGTTAAGAATTCAAGTACATGTTCTCTTTATGCACATAGGTACTACTTGAAGTTTATGGAGGCAGTAACATCCATATCAGGAGGAGTCCTATTCGGCATAGGTACAAGAGAATTAGTACATGTATGCTTTATACATATTTGGATGAGGTGTTTGAGAAGTTATGTTTATATGAGTTGAGGATTTCTGGCAACAAACTTGTTAGCATTCTTCACTACTTTTTAAGTATGTGATCTTTTCACACACGTATCTAACTTAGGGTCTTCCATAGCCTAAGATTGGATGAGGGTTTGTTGATTATCAGTTTTAGACTGATCTAGGCCCATAGCTCATATCACAGGTCCATGGTTCCATAGGTCCAGCATATACAACAGTGTATATGTGTGTATGCATGTGTAAACAACCTAAAAACCCTAATCCTAGTTTTATATATTTAATTTGATAAAAAACCCTTAAATCCTAATTTAATATATTTAATTAAAACACAATCTATTTTCATATTTATTTATGTATATCAGAATCCTATTTTTATATATTCTAATTTTTTTTCTTTTCTTTTTCTTATATATATTTAATTTAATTAAAAAAATGTGTGTATGCATATGTGTGTATATATGTATGTATATGCATGTGTGTATGTATGTATGTATGTATGTATGTATGTATGTATGTATGTATGTATGTATGTATGCAAATGCATGTGTATGTATGTATATGCACATGTGTGTGTATGTATATGCATATGAATGTGTATGCATATGTGTGTGTATATGTATGCATGTGTGTATGTAATATATATGTGAGTGTGTGTGTGTATAGGTGTGAGTGTGTATGTATATATGTGAGTGTGTGTGTATATGTATGTGAGTGTGTATGTATATGTGTGTGTATGTATATACATGTGTGTATGTAATATGTATGTGAGTGTATGTATATGTGTGTATGCATGCATGCAATGCATGAATATGTGTATGTGAGTATGTAATATGTATGTGTGTGAATGTATGCATGCATATGTTTGTGTATGTATATATGTATGTATGCATATGTTTGTATATGTATATATGTGAGTGTGTAAGATGTGAGATCTAGAGAGAGAGAGAGTGTGTGTATAGAGAGAGAGAGAGAGATCTCTGTGTGTGTGCACAACACAATGCAAGTAACAATTCAGTTTGCATGCGCAAGTTTGAAAAAAGCAATGCTCAGTTCGAATGACGTGCAAAATGTTGAATTTTTGCTCTCGGTTCCCCTATATGTTTAAAACTAGGCGCTAGTATAGGCATCGCTATGGGTGTCGGTATAGGTGTTGGTATGGGCATCGATAATTCCAGGTAATTACCGATGCCTATACTGACGTGTATACCGATGCCCATACTGACGCCTATACCGATGCCCATACCGACGACCGCATGGGATACCGATGATCCATTTTTAAACGGTCATACCGATGATCAAATGATCGTCGGTATGCATAACAAGATCTTTAGAGATATTTTCAACGATTATACCTATGTCGGAGGGTGACCGTTTGTATGAAGAGCATCGGTATGCCCCTCATATGTTGTAGTGTATATTATCCATATCTCCTATTTGATGCACATGTCACACTATGTACAAGGGATTATGTAAAAAATAGGATTTAAATGATCTCTCTCATATGACAATAATGTCTAAAGCTATCCTCTAGTAGAACCTTGGCCAGAACATCTCTTACATTTTCTTAAGTTTGAATCTTTTTTAGTAGAATAAGCTGGCCAATGACTTATTTATAATGAATAAAGAGATATCACTTCATTATCCTTGGTCTTCGCATGATAGACTAGATTCTTAACAAATGTAATAACATTTTAACTATTACTAAGTAAACAAGGTACATATATTTGAGGTATGCTCATGTCACAAGCCAACCTATAAAGCCACAATGCATGGATCATTGACTACAACGTGTTCTACTTTTGTAGCTGAAAAAAATATACATCCTAGAAGATGGAACTTCCAAGAAGTAATACCTCTTTTGTGGAGTGCAAAAAATATATCTTTAGATAGAATTTTGATTGTCTACACAACCAACATAGTTCAAATTCATATATCCAACAACGGATGCATTACCTCTAGCCAACAATGGTAGCTATAGCCTTTGTAGAAGAAAGTTGGTAGGCATCCATGCATGAGGAGTTACCCTACGAGCTACAAACAATTCACATAGTCCTCCACATGACCACTATTATATAGCTTAGAGATTTCTTGATGCAATACTCCTACAACCATCCTTTCCTTACCAAATACTCTTACTAAAGGGATGCTTATTGGTGCAAGGCTTTCTAGCCACATTGGGTTGTTTGATATGCATCCTCTATCGTTCTTTCTTTCTTTGGCTCCTTTTCCTTACCCCTAGATGCTCCTGTGGTGTGGCTTAATATTGAAGCATCTAGTTTTTGCATTTCCCTTCGCACTTTCCTCATTAGCTCCTCTTCTTTTGCCATTCAAATTATTCCTTCCTTGGGTACCATATCCTCTATCTTGGTAGTTTTTTGGTTTGCCCGTGTTTCTTCTTCCTCGTCCTTCTTTATCCATTGAGTGGAGGTTGTTTCCTTAGGAATAAGCACTCAGATCGTATCACTTCTTTGAGTGCCATGTGATTTATCCAATCCTTGCTACCTCCATCATTGCTTCTATCATATAGGCCATAGTCTGAACTCTTAATATAGAAATCTTACAGAGCTACACCACCTAAGCAGTGGGCGATCATCATAGAAAATCTACCATCGATGGAAGTTCTATTGAAACATGGAAAGATTTGTTCATTGGGTTCTGGTTTGTCTGCTTTGGGTAATCTCTTGTGTAGTGGTCCTCAGATTCTGGACACTTAGAGCATGGTGGTGCAGACAGCGAGCTTGCACAATGCCGTATTCTCCATATCTAAGACACACTATAGGTCGGAGCTTATTTTGAACATTGAGGCCTGATCGTTCATGTTGTTTTGCATACCTAGGTTAGCAAGAGAAGCATAAAAAGTAGGGGCTATGGAAATATTACCCAAAACAGGTCCTCAATCTGCCATTGGTTGTGTCATCGATACCATGGGTGGTGCTTGTCTGACCAGTTGTTCCTAAAATGCAAGTGATTGCGGTTGTGCCATCCCTTTCAAGTAGTAACAATTGTGAGCTTCATGTCCCCATTTCCCACAAAATTAGCAAAATATTTTGTTCAGGCACTCCCCTTTTGGGTGCCCTTCTTGTACATGAGAGACTTGCCCTTGTCTCTCGCTCCCTCAGTTCCTCGATTTATCTTCGCAACTTAGCCATTGTATCTTTTGCCATAGTAGAAAACTTTCATTGTCCTTAGATATCACTCCACCACTTTGGGCACGATGAGGTGTTGTTAAAGTGAACCATGCTTGTTTGATTCTTGTGGCCATGGTGAAAAAATCTTCTATAGAAGCACTTGGTGCTAACAAGTCTTGGAGCTTATGCCTAGTGCTCATAAAAAGCGCCTTTTCTATCCATTTCTTTATTAAGAAATCCCCTAGATATGCCAGTACCTTTGCCACTAATGCTTTCATATGGGTCATCAATTCTCAAAATGACTCATTCTTTCCCAGATTCATATTTTCAATCCCATCCAAAACTTGTTCTGTGGAGTTCCCTGGTTTGAACACAGAAGAAAACTGAATCCTCATTTCATGCCATGTTGTGAAATGATTGTCCTCAAATTGGTTGAAAATTTTATCAACCAATCCATATAAAGTTTCTAGAAATAGAGCCATGAAGGCATCGCTTTGTCCTTCTAACCTCCTACTTTTACATAATGCCACAAATCACCTTATATGATCATCGAGTTCTTCCACCGAAGCTCCCTTAAATGTAGGAAAATTGATGTTGATTCTTGAAAGAAGCACTCCGAGATCACCTTGAGCCATCTCCGAATCATCTGTACTTCATGGTTTGCCTTGGAATCTTCCCCAAATGGTAATGCTCCATTTCGAAAGTGAGATATGATGTGAACAAGTTTGAGTCATACACTATGGGAGCCTCAATAATCAATGAGCTACCAAGCCCTGGTCCCACCTAGCGTGTAAGAAATTATACAACTTGGCTCTCAATGGGGCTGATTCTATATGAGGAGACCAAGGAGGTAGCACGCGGTCGTGACCCCAGACTGCCTAGACCCTATTCTAGAGGTCTCTCATGTCACATAGAACCAAAAAAAAATCCAAACAAATGTGACGATAGGTAAATAATAAGTGAAGAACACCAAAGTGTAGTGTCATCTCACTTTGGAGGAGCTACTCAAAATTAAAATAGAATTGTGGAAACACATAGCTAATCAAGTGCCAGATGTAACTAAAATTGATTCCCATGTAGGATCACATAAGACAATACCAGAGATACCCTCGAATAAGATAGGAGATATGAGCAAAGGAGAAGGAGGAAATACCTATCTCCCTATGACCTATCACGGCTATACTATGAAATCCATCTTAGAATCAGGTGCAGATGTTGTTATAGCTACCATCTCCTTATGGAAGCTTTGGGGCAAATTGGCACTTAGACCTACGAGAATGAAGTTGCAAATGGGAGATGGCCACATCAAGAAACCTGTAGGATTGTTGGAAGGAATAACTCTTACCACTTATGGTGTGGAGTTTGAGCATACTTTTGCCACATGTGAGTTTGGCAAAAACCACACATATGAGATGATATTAGGTAGAACATTCATGAGACAATTGCAAATAGTGCAAGATTTGGGAATCAGTTCTTTGTACTTACAACATCTTGGAGTTACCACTAAGTTCAATCTCAAGGATTACTCTCATTGAGATGTGCCCCCTATACAATGGAATCCCATCCATAGGGCAAATGATGCAATGGAATCTGTGCACTCCATAGGATCATGATACTCTTGGATGCATGAAGACACTCATTTATGGATGTGTAAAGTTGTAGTGGAGGAAGACAAAATATTGAATACTAGAAACATAGGTGCTAATGAGAACCCTTGACTAGTCCAAGACCCAGCCTATGCACCTATGAAATTCCCTAGTGAGGAGTTTGAACCCCATGGTTGGACATAAATCTTAGCCACGATACACCTATGAAATTCCCCAGTGAGGAGTTTGAAACCCATGGTTGGACATAAATCTTAGCCACGATGGACATAGCTATCAATGAGGAGTAGTGCAAACCCCATTATGATGAAGATGGCTAAGACACCTTGGTCTTTACAATAGAACCACTAATGAGTGACCTAATATAAACCCTAATGTAAGAGGCACAAAATCTAGAGAAGTGTGGTTATGGAACCATGATTATCAATAAAATATCAAGGAGTGGAGCGGTCCAATTATCCACCTTAGAAGGAGATGTATTACCAAAGTACATCAATGGATGTAGAGTTAAGCTTTATTGAGAGCCTCTAATTGAAGATATGCTAGGTCAACTTAATGTAGCCAAGAAGCACGAAGATGAAAAGCTAAGGATACAAGAATAAGCACAAACAGAAGCCTTGAAGTGCATTAGACAAATGAAGTAGAGAAGAAAAGGATCAGCCTAGATATGCAAATTATGAAGCCCCTAGGTACCACATGGTGATATGTCAAGCAAAGATAAATCCTTCTCCTAGCATCATGGATTGAAGCCCCTTATCTCAATAGAACTTGGATAAGGCCTGACAATCAGAGGATTTGTCAATTAATCCCATCGAGGCTTACCTTCTAGGATTAGGAGGTGAGGAAACCCCTTGCATGGGTGAGATGGAACTCCCCATCTCTATTCAGGATATCCCTATGACAATCAAAGTGCTAATTTTCCATGATGAAGAACTCACGGAGTCTTTCATTCTGGGTCAAGATTGGATCTATGATCATGCAATCAAGTTAAACATAAGAAGTTGACTTCTTTATGTTTGGGTACACGAACAACACATTAATGTAGAAGTAGATAATTGCACGGTCACCAATTTAGGTATACACATGCTCTTAATTCTTCTAAAACGAATCTTGAAGAAAACGTTGATGTGTATCTCCAAAGCTCTGTGATACAAAAGGACTCAACCATGGAAGAACATGCTCAAAGGCCAATGGATCTCCCTTCTTTTCCAAAGTTGAATGTGCAGTAGTGTTTCAATCAAAGAGGCTGACTAGCCCACACAAAAAGACCGATACATCTAAAAGACAAACAGGAATGTGGAGAAGGACAGTTCATGACATCACATAGTCTTGTTTCTAAATCAATTTGGAAATGGGTACCTAAATAGTCCCAAGACCAAATAAGATCGGCATCTAATCAAGATTTCACCATCTCTTGTAATTCCCTATACAAATTTTTCAAAGTCGACAAAGCTTGTAATATACCCATATCCCAAAAAACCTTGTAAAATACCAATGCATCATTGAAATCATGTTGAGATTAGGCACTCTCCAAAGTATGCATATAGGTAGTCAAGTGACTTGCACTAAGCCCTAGGCACTTCTTCAAGCACAACCAAATTGAAGAGCTACTTGGATCCCAAAAAGAAACTACTCTCTCATGCTTCTCCTATTTTTACATCAAAATATTCCACCTATTCTACATCCATTTGGCCTAGCATAACAAATTCCTCATCCATCCAAAAGGCCATGGAAAACAAGGATTCAAAATAGCAAAGCAAAATCAAAAGAAGAATCCTCATACAAATTTTAGGCCCCGATATTAATAAGGAAAAGATGATATGGAGGCCTAAAATTATTTGAATCAATGGAATCTCAAAATAATTCCAATCCTAAAGACAATTCAATTACAAAAAAATGAAAACCTCTTCGTGAAGCGACCATGGGTTCCAAGCCCTACCTACCCAATGCACAACATCTATTTATATTGCACATCAATTATGCATGAGACTAGGGCCTCATCTAAAAGCCATGCATTAGGCATCACAAGTTTCAAAACCCATGCACCAAGAGGGCACATATAAATACAATGTACAAAAATTCTTTTTGTTTTAATCTTTTGTTTACCGGATGGTGGATAAAGGCATCAACCCTTACATTTGACAATGAAGAGAAGAATTTGGGGTAGATTGCTTGGAAGGATGCCTCATCATAACCTTACCATTGAGCACTTTTCTCAAACCATCTCTTTGACCCATTATTTTTGTATGCATTTATTAAGTATGCATATTTGTAGGGTCTCAATTTAAGATCATGCATAGGCACTTCCTTTTATCACCCATGCACCCTTAGTTCCCTTATTATCATTCATCATTCTAAATCTCCAAGCATGAAAGTTGTTCTTGTCCAACTTATCACTCATATGTTGACCCATTCCATCAGCATTTTCCATTTCTACAACAATTCACAACACTACAAAAACACTAGAAGAAGAGACACTATCACACTGTGATGTGACATCTCTATCTCAAAAAAACATATTTTTTTTGTATCAAAAGTATACAGAATTGCATGTGAGTGTTGCCAAATAGAATGCAAGCTACAATTGTCCAAATTGACCTAGTTTTTCCATGGACCCCACCTTCTCAAAATGAAGGTTGAGATGGCTTCAAAACTCAAATCTAAGAAAAAAAATGACCCTAAAGGGATAAGTCTCAAAAATACTTTGATGCCTTCTACCTTCACAACAAATTTTGTAGCAATCTAAGATTAATTATCAAGCATGCATTCTCCACACCTTCTCACATACTCTTCACTATCGACCTTCTCCATGAGCTCTCTACAACCACACTCGCTCTGATACCATGTCAAGGCTCTTACACCATGTCAAGAGAAAGGTTTACCTGGTTAGTGAATTCCATGCACCTTTCTTTGCTTGGATGTTGCTTGAAATGCTTCCTTTGCTATCTCCTTATATCTTTGTGTAGTGTTGATTATGAACCTCTGCTTAAATAGCATCACGTTATTCATTTGGTTATGTGTATAACATCACAAGAACTAACCTAATGTGATATTATAAGTCATCCACAATCATCATTAGCTCAGCAACACTTCAAACTTTATCACTTTATGTAAGAAATGTGATCACTTACTTTCTCTGCACATGTGCCTTTTTCTTCTAGAAATTTAGCTTAAAATTTATCTGTGATTTGTAACAAATCTCCAAGATTCTTATATAGAAGTTTTCTCATATAGTAGCTAACTATCTCCAATCAACAATTTAAGGCATTACCTCATAAATAAATTCAATCCTCTTTAGAAGTTACACTGTGTCTAAAAATGTCTTCTACCTTCTTCAATTTGACATACCTTCAGTGTTAAGCTTGATTCTCTAAGGACACACCCTTTTTTGCAAAGATATTTTGATCAAATTTAGTTGAGATAGTAACTTTCAAATGAGCTATTATTCATTAAAACATTTACATATTACACTAAGATATGGGTCTAAGAGATTCATCAAAATCTACACCTAATCCTTGAAACTGATAACTGTCACACATACAGCTATAAAATGAATTGGATCTCTAAAAATTGAAAGATCACTCAATTCCTTATACAAAAATGCTAATTTACTATTAGTAAAGATGTGTACAAAGTGGTTTGGCTTCCTTCAGCTCATAACCATAGCAAAGGCTCTAACAGTAAAGAGATTTTTCTCATAATCTCTCACTATGAGTATCCCGACTACCTATACATACGTTTAGGACTTTCATTTAGTACAATGACACTCCCACACTAAATGTTTATGATCTAGATTGTCTTATATACATTCAGATATTATGCATTTACAACTCAAACTTGTAAATTTGAAACTTTTAGAACTATTTTGGATCCAATATCTAAGTATATGTTACACGTGAATTTGTCCCTTCACATAGGCATGGTTTTGAATGTCCAAAGTTCATAATCCTTTTGCTTTTTCTTTCTTCACTTATATCTTCATCAATTCTCTTCATATGCTCTTTTCCTTAATGTGAGTGAAGCTCCAACAACTCCACCTCAATCACAAATTCACATTCTCTGAGTCTTCATATGTTCTTCTTCTCTTTTATTCTTGCCATTCCTTTGAATTTGCTTGTCTTCACACCATCTAAGCTTTTGTTCATGATAACTGCTATTTGATCCTTTGTATGAGTATACACGTTCAAGCCCCTTCTCCAGTACTTTTTCGCTCAAGAAATGATATTGAATCTCTATGTGCTTTGTTCTTGCATGAAATATTGAATTTGCTACAAGATAAAGTGAGCTCATATTATCTCCATGAATTATATTTATACCTTGATCAATGCCCAAGCTTTTGAACAATGTTTGCATCCATATGATCTCTTTAGCTGCTTCCACTAATCCTTTGTATTTTTCTTTTGTTGATGATAAGGCTACTGTGTGTTGTTTCTTTGAATAGCAACTCACAAGATTATCAATGATGTACACCATATATCCATGTGTTGATCTTCTATCATCTTGAATTCTTGCCCAAACTGAGTCATTATATGCCCTCAATTTTATATCTAAGGTAAAAGGATAACATTATCCTTCACTTAAGGTTTCGTTAAAATATCTAAGAACTCTTTGACCTGCAATCCAATGTGGATCCTTTGGACAATGCATGAACTATGAAATAAATCCCATTTCATTTGTCTGTTTGATGATTAAAGTTGTATCTGCTTTTGAACTTTGATATCCAAGATCATTGAGATACTTCACAAGCCTATAGCTCTAGGCTCTTGGTTCTTGCTTTGATCCATAGAGTGCTCTTCTCAACGTGCATACATACTTTGGATACCTAGAGTCTGCAAACCCTTGTGGTTGCTCCATGTATACTTCATTTGATATATTTATATTCAAAAATGCATTTTTTATGTCAATTAACTCAAGGTCCATCCTTTTGAAGCTCCAATAGTAGTGATTGTCCTTATGGTTGACAATTTGGACACAAGATTGAATGTCTCATCATAGTCTATGCCATAAGTTTGAGCATAGCCTTTGACCACCAATCTAGCTTTGTATCTGACTATTCTTCCATTTGTTAGCTTCTTCACTTTATAAACCCACTTATTTCCAATCCCTTTTTTGCCATGAGGTTTTGGAATAAGTTCCCATGTCTTGTTCTCCTCAAGTGCATTGAAATCTTCCTTCATTTCTTCTACCCATTGTTTCTTTCCTTTTGCTTCATCATATTTTTGAGGTTCTTCATCATCTTTGACCATATAAGCATAATTATTTTGAGTCATATAAGAAGTATCATAAGAATACCTTGTTGGTTGTTGTTGGAGTTAGACGTCTGCGGAAGCATGCGAACATCACAAGGAAGAAGAAGAAGCTTGGAGCACAACACACAATACTGAATGTATTACTAGAGAATGTACAAAGATAAGTAGCCCATTAGGGCAATAGGCGTATATACAAGCCGGGGGAAAAAAACCTCCTAAAGAGGGAAAAAAGTGCCCCGGTGGTCCTAGAGTGTTCACACACATCACTACATAAATATATCAACAAATCCCCCCTGGGAGTGATGCGGTGAACAAGTAGCTGTCACTCATGTATAAGGAAGTGCCAAGCTATGTGGAAATCACTCCACAAAGGAAGTAAGCCCAATGCTTTGTGGAAAGCTTCAAACTTCTCCCTAGGCAGAGCCTTCGTGAAAAGGTCTGCAATGTTCTCCTGCATGGGCACATATGCCAAGCTGATCTCCCCAGCAGAGAACCTCTCCCTGACATAATGATAATGCACCTCAATGTGCTTAGTGCGAGCATGGAACACAAGGTTCCTCGCAACTACCAATGCACTCTGACTGTCAGTGAAGATGGTGGTGGCAGAAGACTGACCAACACCCAAATAAGCCATAAGGCGTCTGAGCCACACACACTCAACAGTAGACGTGAAAGCTGCCCTATACTCAGCCTCACAATTGGAAGTGGCCACAATAGGCTGCTTCTTGCTCAACCAAGATATACATGAGCTACCAAGCATGAAGCAAAAGCCACTAGTGGACACATGAGTGTCATAGCAACCAGCCCAATCAGAGTCAGAAAAAGCATCTTCCTTCTTTGGTCGACTACCATCTTCAAACACAAGCTTTTCTTATTCACATGTTATATAAATCATGAGTTCATTACTCATAAGTAAGGCCTCCATTCTCATTACCCAAGCAAGATAATTATCTCTATCTAACTTATCAACTGATATATTATCTTCCATGATCTCCTTGCTTCTCCTATGCTTGTGAGATTAAATTTTAATGAATATTATGTTTTGTAGATATTTCTACTTGAGAATACTTTTGAAATGATCCATTGGTACTCTTAATGTTAAATACTTCAAATTCCAGCTTCTTATCGAGAACTTCCAAAAACTTTGAATGTTTGTAACTCCTTCTACACTCTTTAGGATCGTTCTACTTTGATACCACTTGTTGATGTGTATAACATCACAAAAACTAAACTAATGTGATGTTATAAGTCTTCTACAATCATCATTAGATTAGAAACACTTCGAAATGCAAAAACTCTATCAATTCATGCAAGAAATATGTCACTTACTTTCTTTGTACATGTGTCTTTTTCTTCTAGAAATTTAGCTTCAAATTTATCTCTGATTTATTACAAATCTCCAAGATTCTTATGCCACAATGACTAATAGAAGTTGTCTCATACATTAGATAACTAGTTGCAATCAATAATTTCAAGCATTACCTCATAAATAACTTCAATCCTCTTCAAAAGTTACATTATGTCTAAAAATGTCTTCACCTTCTTCGATTTGGCATACCTTCATTGTTAAGTTTGATTATCTAAGCACACCTACCATTTTCCAAAGATCTTTCAACAAAATGTAGCTGAGGATTCTATATTTCAAATGAACTAGTACTCATTAAAAACTTTATACAGTACACTCAAATGTGACTCTAAGAAATTCATGAAAATTTACGCCTAATTGTAATTGACAATTGTCATATATACTGTTATAAAATGGCTTGGATCTCTTCACACATTAAGAGATTCTCATATCCTTCTATAAATATGTTCATTTACTATTAGGGAAGTTGTTTACAAAGTGGTTTGGCTTCCTTTTGCTCATAACCATAGGAAAGGATCTAATAGTAAAGAGCTTTTCTTCACAATCTCTCACCCTAAGTACCCCAACTCCCTATACATAAGTTTAGGACTTACATTCAGTACAATGACACTCACACACTAAATGTTTATGATCTAGATTGACTTGTATACATTCAGATCTTATGCTTCTACAACTCAAATGCATAAATTTAAAACTTCCAAAAGTTTTTTGGATCCAAATTCTAAGTATATGTTACACATGTGAATTTGTCCCTTCATGTGATATTCTCCTTGTGGTACCCCTCACCTTTTGGGGAGTCTGGACTCAGAACTCGAGGCTGAATGAAGCGCACACGGAGACTCAGATACTCAAAACCGCCCAGCCACATAGTGGTCTTCAATAAATGCTCTCTCTCCAACATACTTAAAATGGGTCATAGTCAAAGCTCCTTATATGAGTGCCACTTGGCACTCATATGAGTATCCTACTCAATATGTAATAGAGGAGGGTCACACCTCAACTTCCTATTCATATAGGATACTCCATGTGACATTTCCTTCCCCTTAATTCCATTTTTGTCCTCAAAAATGGTATTGGAAGGTCTGATTGAGAGAGAGAAATATTAGAACCACTACTCCCACTATATCCCCATGTATAGAAATACATGGTCCTGTCTCTGTGTTGTTTCCCCATATCCTTCCCCTTAAGAAGACTCTTGGGAAGGTAATGTAAAATTGGAAAATCGTCTCTGAAGGGTGCTAACCCGCTCCCATGTGGCACTATCTTCTGAACTATCTTTCCACTTTACTAGACACTCTTTATGCAAGTGACTCCTCGTCCATTTCTCTCGAGTGCGTAGTATGCTCTCAGGCTCATGTGGAATAGATTGAACAGAAATAGGATCTGCTACCTCACTATCTGGAATGAGGTTGTCAGATTTACCCAGCCTTTTCTTAAGCCGACACATGAAAAACTGGATGGATTTGACTATTCTCTGGAAGTTGGAGCTGGTAAGCCATCTTTCCTATTCTCTTAAGTATTTGGAATGGTCCACAATACCTTGGAGATAATTTTGGACAAGGTCCCGTCTTCATGGTTTCAGACCTAGATGGAACTCTAAGATAGACCTGCTCTCCTACCTCAAAGTTGATCTCTCTCCTTTGAGGGTCAGCATAGGCCCTAGCTCTATCCTGAGCTCTCCTAATGCTGTCCTTAGCAAGTCTAAGCATATCATTCATCTCTTCTAAGAAGTCCTTTGTAGCTTGAACTTTTTCATTCTGCAAGCCTACTGCATAAGGAGCTCTTGGCTGAAACCCATACATAAACATAAATGGACTATGCCCAGTGGAAGAGTGTTTGGCACTATTATATGCAAACTCTACTATAGGTAAGTACTCTTCCCAATGAGTTTGCCTTTCATTTACATATGCTCGAAGCATATCCTCTAGGATTTGGTTTAGCCTCTATGTTTGCCCATCCGACTATGGATGCTCGGCTGTACTCATGCTAAGTTTCGTATCCAACCCTTTGAAGACCGCTCTCCAAAAGTGGCTAGTAAACTTCCTATCCCGATCGGAAACTATGTCTAAAGGAAGACCATATAATCGGTATAGGTTCTCTACAAAGAGTCTAGCCAACTCTGGTGTCTTCACTGTCGTACGTGTCGGAATAAACCTAGCCATTTTGGTTAACCTATCCACAATTACCCAGAATGAGTCGTGCCCTCTCTGTGTCTTAGGTAATCCAACTATAAAGTCCATGGAGATACTCTCCTACTTCCCATTAGGAATATCTAATGGGTGGAGTACTGTAGCTCAATGATGAGTAGCACCTCCTTTAATGTCAATCCGGGAAGACGTGAGGATGGTATGAAGACCTCGAGCAAGTGGCGGCACAAGTGTGTGAGTGAGAAGCACACAAGCATGCACACACATACACACACACGCGCACACACGGCAAGACAAAGAGAGAGAATCAATGGAGTGCTTTAGATTACTTTCACAAGCTCTTACAAGTTCGTTTCAATTACAATCTAACCTCAAAAATGAGCTCTCTAGCTCTTTTTATAGTTTTTGACTAGCTTTTGGCCCTGTCCAGACCTAGTGTCCGGCCTAGTTAAAAATTAGGTTCCAGGGCCAATTTGAGGGCTCAAACGGAGTCTAAAAAATACGAAAATTGATATGTAGGTACTTCTAAGGCTCCTCAAGCTCAAGGACTCCTTGGCTTGCACAAAATGGAGCTACAAAAATATGAAATGGTATTTACAATGATTGTTAGTGATAAGAATCACTGTTAAAAGATGTAGATTGGAAAAATTGAAGGGCCTATCTGCCAGATTTGCGTCGACTGCTTTGTCTACTTACTCCTTCACCTTGTTCTGACTCTCTCCGTTGGCTTCCTTGTCTAGTCAATCCTTGGGTTCCCTGGCTTCCTTGTCTAGTCAGTCCTTGGGTGCCCATACTGCTCTCAACACCCCCCCCTCTCTCGCGTCTGTCGTCCCTGACAGACCCTTGTTGCTGGGAGTGTTGGATGTAATATTCCACAACCTGAGTGGCAAGCTGATGTTCTTGTAAGCGTAGTCCTCTGGCCAAATCTGTCATCATACGATCCCAATCGATTGGTCCTGGAATGTCTGGATGTGGCAGACGTAATTGATCTGCATGGATCGCTTGTTCTACTGCGAATAGATGTAGCAAATGTGTGGGTCTGGGAATGAAAATTTCGGAATTGTATTCCCCGAAGCCCGTAGAGAACATTTCCTCAAATGTTTGCTTGAAGCATGCGGGCAAGTACTTGATTCGTGCATGCCAAGCAAAGATGACAGTGACCGAGGGGGTTTGGCTCATGTCGTAGACTAAATCCTTGTTGCCTTGAGCGAATCCAGGGGCGGAGATGTATGGAGCTTGGACATTCCGAAAGGTTTTGAAGACAATGGTCATGAGCTCAAAGATCTTCATACACATTTTCGCCGCGATGTCGGGTACATTATTGAGACGTGTAGACCAGTGTCGAATTGTTGATATCATGTAGGCTACGGTTGGAGGTCCTCGAGGTGGAGCAAAATACGGATAGTTAACCCAAGCCGAGCACTCTTTATTGTTGCGTACCTTGATTGCAAATGCTTGCCAGGATCTGCGACGTACCACTGGACAATAGCATGGATTATACTTGATATAGAGTGGCATGGTAGCCCAGGTACTCATCATCTCTGGGTAATCGGTGAGTAAACGTGCACGCCAATTAGGTTGGAAAATCGAGCCAGCACGTGCATCGATCGGTAAGTCCCCTATCTCAAATTGAGTAGCGAATGTGGGCTCCTTCCCTGTATGTCTTTTGACTTCTGCATTATAATCATGTAGTAAGACAAAATAAGGCATGTATTGCGATTCTGATGTTGTGATTAACCGTTGATGGGATAATTGTTGAAAGTAGGAAGACCGAAGGACCGTTTCTTCCAGATTCGTGAGAGATTGCATTTGCACGGCCACACGATCATCATGTGTCTTACCCACTTTCTCGACCCTTCTGACCCAATCTGGAACTTGAATTTCTAACGTGTCTTGCCCTTCTTCTGTAGTTCGACCACCAGGCGTCGGCATAGGCTCGTATGGCTCTTCGTAGCTGTCTTCGACGGGGATTTCCACTACTGTTTCAGGTTCTGGTTCTTCAATGGGCGAGGGTGGTCGTTCATATGGTAAGAGGCGTGCTTGGAGTTCTGCCACCTGTTTCCGAAGGGTCTCCATTTCTTCTGTAGATTGTTGCAAGATTACCGGCTCCGGTTGAGCAGTGGATACACTGGCTAACTGTTTCTTTAGATCGGCACATTCAGTCTCTAGTTTTTCATATGACTCCAGGAAATTTGCATGCTCCTCAAGTAGGATGCGGATGTCTTCTGATGGAACTGCTCTATATCTGGTAGGGCTAATGGTTGCTCCTACGGTTCCTTCCATAGCCGCTTCAAAGTTGTCTTGATTTTGCTGTTGAAGTCGTTTGTTCTCTTCTAGTGCTGCGGCCATATGCTTCCTTAATAGCCCAATGTTGCGTCTGAGTGTGGCGTTAGATATCATTTGCGCTTGAAGCACTGTTTCTAGTTCCTTGACTGCTTGGTCATCTACAGTTGATGTCTTTGCTTCCAATTCGGAGTGAGCCTGCTGTAGTGTGGTATGCTCGTCTAGGAGCGTCAGGTAGTCAGCTTCAAGAGTGGTGACTCTAGCTTGGAGACGTTGAGATTCTGCCTGGAGGGCAGCATTGCGTTCTTCCAATTGATGGTAGTCTTGTTGTAGCTGATGTGCACACTGAAGTAATGTGTCGAACGTGCTATTTACATTATGAGATGCAAGGGGAAAAGTTTGAAATGCAGAGGAGGTGGGATTGGGTAGGGGGGTAGTGAATGCTGTGTGTGCCAATGATGTGAGTGGTGAGGTGGGGGGTAGTGGAGGGGGAGAGGGTGGAATCGTGGGGAGAGGTGCTGTGGTGGGTGAAATGTCCATCGGGTCAGACAGAGTGGTGTGTATAGGGGCTACCATGTAGTTGGGTATGGTAGGTGAAGTGAGTGTGGTGTTCGTGTAAATTGATGTCGTTGCGAACAACGGGGAAAGGTGCCTTTGAAACATTGGAGAGCGGAAGAACTGCTCCACAAAGGACGGGTATTGGGGTGGTGAGGTCCGGTTGAACGAAGTGTAGGGGCCAGCTGGGAGGTGAGGGTCATGGAATGGAGGTACTCGTATTGGGGGATAGGTCGGGAAACACAGGGTGCCTTCTGTGGGTGCTGGGTTTCCAACTACACTTGTAATTATGGGATGGCGAGTCATGGGTTCAGAGGATAGACGGGATGAAGTGTACAAGGGATTGGTGACGAAGGAGAAGAGGGTGTCTTGTGAGGTGGGTTCTCGAAATGAGAATGATTTGAATGATGATGGGTTATAAGTGAATGTAGAGGTGATGACTGTCGTTTCTTCCGAGGTGGGAGGTGGTGGTGGGGGTGGAGAAGGTGGTGATGGAGGACGCTGGGGTGAGATGGGTGATGTCTGAACGAAGGTTTCAGCGGAGAGGTCAGTGGTGATTGTGGGAGTGGCTGTGGTCTCAATAGGTACTTCTGGTTCTGTGACGGGTATCCTGATAGTCTTACCTGCTCGTGGTAACGTGTCCACTCTGCGTTTGTCATACCTTACGGACTGGCGGACTGCGGTGTGGACAGCCTCTGGAACTCCTAAAGAGTCTGACACTAATTTGAGGGTGTCAATGAAATGTTGGTCCACTCCTTCATCTGATAGCATTTCTTGCATCAAAGCTTGACCTGATACCAGAGAGAGCTGATGCCTTTCTTGTACTGCTTTGATAGTGTCGTATAGCCTTCGTAGTTGAGCTGTATATGCAGGTGCACCTACAAGTTCTGGCACTTCTTGTTGCTCCTCTTGGTGCTCTTGATCATACTCCTCCTCATCATCCTCCTGTTCTTCATCTCCGTCATCTTCTTCCTCCACTTCAACAGGGGTGACAGGTGCTTGGGAGGTTGTGGCCTGCGTTTGTACATTTTCCGCTTGTTGTGCCTCTTCTGTCTCCAGCTCTACATCTTGTAGTAGTTGTTCGAAGTCTTCATTAGTGAGTTCTTCCAAAGCTGCACCACTAGGAAATTCGAGATCCGTTGGGATGGGAGGAAATATCAAAGTGGAACCATCGGTGCTGCGTCTTGGAAGTCGGAGTGTGAATGGTCGGACTCTTCGGGGTGGCGGGGTGACCTCTGGTGTTAGGGTGGCTCCACGTGGTTGAGCACATGGGACTTGGACCGTGCCTCTCATCTTCTTAGAAGGGGGTCCCGTGGATGTCCTGCCTCGAAACTGCTCTACCCGATTCCACATCAGGGCTCGTTGGATTGGGATGTCATAAGCCAAACACCTATAGATGATTCTTGTCAGAGCACAGCAACCATATAAAACCTGTTTCCGCGGCCAGCGTTTGTGAGCTAAGTGTATCTGATCAATTATCCAGTGGGGTAGGTTGATGGTGAGGCTCTGTGTCTCTGCCAGATACAGGCTAAACCAAATCTTTTTGTGCGGCATGGTGAATCTATCCTGCGCCGGGAAAGCAAAGTGTTGCATGCACATGCGAAGGTGTATTGCAATATTAGGCATCATGGATACCATGTCCTTGAGTTTGGTGAGACTTCGATTCTTCATGTAGTCCGGTACTAGGGTTTCCTTCTCTGTAGGAATATGCATGCCGCGCATATCCAGAGCTTCTCTCACCAAATTGTTTGATAGCCTAAACCTCTTGAGCTCATTCCCCTTTGTCAGAGATGGAATCACAAATGAGCTTGCACCTTTTGGGTTCGGATTTGGAGTCAAGGTGTTGATGAGATAGTAGCATCGCATGAAGTCAGGTTTTGGGAGTCGGGCACTGAAATAGGCACTCAATCCGGCTTTTTCCCATATCGGACGTAGACTTTCCGCATTTTGTAACTTCTCAAATTCTCTTGTAAAGAAATGGTATCTGCCTTGCTTTCCATTGTAGTCCAACTCTGATTCCCATAGATACGTTCCTTCCCCCAAGGGTCCTGCTACCTCGGTAAACCAATGTGAAGTCTTTCCCACGGGCATGGTGTGGCCACGCGGAGGGTCCGCAATAGGTATGATTTTGACGGCCTGCAACTCTTCTGGTCTTTCAACTGTCTCAGGCAAAACGGGTAAACTGTCCAAGTCCACCACTTGCGGGTTTGTTTCTGTGTGAGAGCTAGTTCCTGCTGCCTCCGCCATGTTGAAAATGTCGCAGCTGATTTTGTGAGAATATATGAATAAACGTTAACATTGCAATGGACACAAAAATGACATGGTGTCCCTTGTTACAACATTAACTTAAAGTTCTGGAGTGGTTAGGAGTTAATAAGTGCTCGGTGCTGGTGTGTGTAATTAGGAGTTAGGTAGACCTAAGAGCTAAGCGAAATGATGTGAATTAAGAGTGAAGCGGTTAGTAGGTGGTCATGGATTTACAATAGGGTCAGGGGGTTTGTTACAAGTCTTGGGCTGCCAAATGCAGTGGATGGGTTTTACTCGTGGTTCCGTAGAGATTCTCGAGAGCTTTATAGGTGTGTCAGCTTTAACCTGAGGCCTTTTAGGGGCCCATTTACAACTGATTCTGTTCGTGTTCATGTGCCTTGGTGTTGAAAATGAGTGGATGTAGGCTGTGCGAGTGAATGGATCATGCTGTGTAGGGTGTGTTCTTGGTGTAGCTATCTGAGCCCGCAAACAGGCCTTAGGCACCCAAATTTGTCTTGATTGTGGGCTAGCCTTCATCGACCTTTTGGGCACCCAAATAGATTTCACATTAGCAGAAGAATTTCTGAAAGACTTCTTATTAGTGACATGTTGCTGGTTACTAATAAGAGGCTTTGCCCGTGCGGTTGGCGTGGGTGCAACCGAGTGTTCGCCTTTTCGCACCCACACTTGGTTCACTTGTTGAGACATTCTGTTGCACAGGTTCTTTTGATGTCCGGCATAGGTAGTACTCTGCTTCTTCTGCCTTTGCTCCACCTTTGGTTGTTGCCTCCTTCTGGCCTTTGGAAAAGAAGGGAATTCCTTTGCATCCCAGACTCCTTTTTTGCGAATATCATTCCTCTGCAACACATAGTTTTGGACAAGAACAGCATGGTCAACTTCATGTGCACCCCTGGAGGGACCAGGAGTCTGTGCCTTTTCTAGTTTCTTGAGTGCTCCATTATCCAACTCTACTGTAAGTCGACTATGATTGACCCATACCTGAAGAAGTCCACTTCTTAGGTTTAAGTTGACTGCTTGGTCATAGATCCAGTCTTGACCCAAGACAAGAGGTTCAGTGAGATCCTCATCTTGACACACTAGTACTTTAACTGTCATTGCCTCATCATGAATGTAGAGGGGAAGTTCCACCTCGCCCATACAAGGGGTTTCCACGCCTCCCAATCCTATGAGATATGCTTCCACAGGAGTGACAGTTAACTGTAACTCTTGACAGTAAGACACTCTAACAGCACTAGTGGCTGCTCCTGAGTCAATCAAGGCTCTTATAGTCCTTGCACTTTTCCCTTGTCCTATATCTAGGGTTACAAAAGGACGTCGATCAGTTATCCTAGGTGAGCTGGTTCCGGCGACTTCACACATTGCCATATGATATCCTTGATCTGCATAGTCATTTGTCCTAGGCTGCTCTCTACCTTGCTTTCGTAATTTCATCCTTCTGATGCGTTCTAAAGCTTCTGCTTGAGCTTCTTCTCTAATTCGCTTCTCTTCCTCTTTGCGTTTCTTAGCAGTGTTGAGTCGGCTGAGCATTTCTTCCGTGAGGGGTTCCTGATACAACTTGACTCTGCATCCGCTAATATAGTTAGGGAGAACATCGCCCTCTAATGTGGCTAATTGTACTGCTCCACTCGTGGAGATCCTATTGATAATCATAGGTCCGTAGCCTCTCTTTTCTAGCTTCCTCGCGTGTTGTTTCAGTGTATAGACTAAAACTAGATCTCCGGCTTTCAAGCCTTTATCCTTCACATGGGCATCGAAGTATGCCTTTTGCCTCTTTTTAGCTGCATATATTCCAGCAGCGGCTCTCAGTCTTGTTTCTCCTAATTGTTCAAGGTCAAAGATCCTAGAGGAGAGCTCATGACCTGTCCATTCGTGTTCTTGTGCTACTTTCAACGTAGGAATCAGGAAATCCAAGGGTAGCACAGCGTTTTGGCCGAATACCATCTGAAAGGGGGTGGCTTGGAGTACCGTTTTGTAGGCAACTCGGTATGCCCAAACAGCATGGTGTAGCTGTTTGTCCCAATCAGAGCGTTTAGTGTTCACTAATTTCGTCAGTACATTGCATAAGATCTTATTAGTGCTCTCAGCTTGCCCATTAGCTTGAGGGTGATACGGGGCAGACTTCTTGTGTATTACCAAGAATTCTTGGAGTAGATTTTCAATCACTTCATTTAAGAAATGAGTTCCTCTATCACTTACAAGCTCTATAGGTAGCCCGTATCTCGTGAATACATTCTCAAACAAGAATTTGGCAGTTGTTTGAGCATCGTTCTTTGTCGTAGCCTTTACCTCTACCCACTTGGTGAGATAATCTGTCGCAACAATGATGTATTCCGCATGAGAACCCTTAGCTGGGGGATTAATAGGACCTACGAAGTCTATTCCCCACTTAGAGAATGCACGTCCACCCATCATAGGTTTCAGTGGCATCTCATCTTTGCGTATAGGATACTGAGTCCTTTGACAGACATCACACCGTTTCACATAGGTATGTGCATCCATGTGAAGGGTAGGCCACCAAAAGCCCGCAAATAGGATTGCCTTGATCACCCGATCCGGTCCAAAGTGTCCTCCTGCTACACCTTGATGAGCATTTTCTAAGATCTTAAGATACTCACTTTCATGGACACACAGTCTCAGGTAACCATCCTTACCGCGCTTGTATAGATTATCACCAACGAGTGAATAATCCTGGGCTTCTTGTTCCAAACTCCTTTTTCTAGCTAGAGTCATGTCTGGAGGGAATGTGTTTGTCCTCAAGAATGATACTAGAGGTTCACTCCAATCTGGCACAATGGATACTTGATAGAGAGTGGCATGTTCCACTGGTGGTTTAGTGCAACAGATTGGGCATTCCTTGCACAACTTTTTGACATCCGCTTCCATAGTTGGCCAATGCACTCCGAATCTCTTTAGAGTCTGCAACGTTCGTTGCTTTGAATGGTGTTGCTCTAACGCACCTACATGTGCTAATTGCAACCATTTAGCGTACTCATCCTCTTCTACGCAACAAGCCAAGATCCCTTGATCTGTGTGATTGTACATGCTGCCTGCCATGATATGGTACTTTTGGGCTTTTACGATCTCTCTATTCCGTGTGTTCACCATTGGATGATTAGGCCCGTATGTCAATACTGGTACTATTGGCTTGGCCCACTGCGGCACCACTTCCAAATTAAACAAGTAAGCATCAGGAAGGTCATCTGACACTCCTTGTGGGGCTTCTCCCGATGTAAGCCTAGAAAGATGATCAGCTCTCACGTGAGTCCTACCCTTTCTTACCACAACCTCAAAATCATATTCCATTAGCAAGAGAAACCATCTTACTAATCTTCCTGTATTGCATGGCTTGTTTACAAGATATAACAGTGCCTGATGATCAGTAAAAAAATTAAACTTATTTGCAAGCAAATAGTGTCTAAATTTCTTGACTGCATATACCATGCCTAATCCTTCGCGCTCTGTAGTGGTGTAATTCCGTTCAGCCGCATTCAATTGTCTACTGGCATAGGCAATTGGAAGATCCGTATTACCTTCACCAGTAGGTTGTGCAAGCACACATCCAATGGCATAATTGGATGCATCCACATGAACATGGAATGGCTTATTCCAATCTGGTGTGGTCAAGATTGGTGCTGAACATAATCTTCGTTTAAGCTCTTGGAAGGAATTCTCACATTCATCCGTCCACTCAAAGTTTGTCAGAAGTCCGTACATGGGCTTTGCAATGACAGCATACATGTGGATGAAACGTCGGTAATACCCACAGTGCCCCATGAAAGCTTGTACTTCTTTGACATTCTTTGGTCTAGGTAGCTCTGCTATGGCTCTCACTTTCTCTTCGTCAGTAGATATGCCATTCTTTGACACTATGTGTCCTAGAATCTTACCTTGCCTTACCATAAAAACGCACTTTTCTGGGTTCAGGCAGACCTGATATTCTCTACATTTGTCAAAGATTTGTCTGAGTTCAGGAATATGGGTTTGTCTAACATTTGAATGAGCACAGAGATCATCAACATAGACTTCTAAACTCTTCCTTAGGAACTCCTTAAACACATGGCACATCAGCCTCTGGAAGGTAGCTGGTGCATTGGTAAGCCCAAATGGCATTACTCTAAAAGCAAAAATGCCCCATTCTGTGGCAAAGGCTGTCTTATGCTGATCCTCTGGAGCTATGGCTACTTGATTGTAGCCCGAGAATCCATCAAGGAAGCTGTACACTTCCTTGCCTGCCACTCTTTCTAACAGATGTTCTGTGATGGGAAGCGGATAGTTATCTCGAATCGTGGCGGCATTAACCTTTTTCAAGTTAATGCACACACGCAGCTTGCCATTCTTCTTGGGCACCACTACGATGGGGGATACCCATTCAGTGTGCTCAATCTCATAGATAAATCCAGCTTCGACCAGTCTATCTATCTCTTCCTTGATCTTAGCAGCATAATTATCGTTATATGTATAAGGCTTTTGCTTAGAGGGTTTGGCGTCTGAAGTCATGGGGATGGTGTGCGAGCATATGTCCGGGTCAACCCCTTTCAAATCCTTGTAACTCCAAGCGAATACATCTCTGTATTCTCTTAGCAAGGCAATCAATTCGTGCTCTTCTTCTTCTGTCAGGTCATGGCCTATATATGTGCATCTCTCCTCTCCTTCTTCTATGGCCACTACTATTTTCTTGGTGGTTTCCTTGTTATCATAGGCCTCTCCTGATTGTGCCTCTCGTTTAGGCATTCTTATCATGACTCTCCTGTCATCTATCTCATACTTCTTAAAATTTTCTGGGACCTCAAACAAAGATTCTTCCTCTTCTGGTAAGGCTTCTCTCTTCTTTCGTTTCTTTCCTTCTTCCTTAGGGGTCATATGCGTTGCTAATCTTACATCATTTGTAACCTCTCCATGCCTCTGGGGTTGAAATTCTATTTCATGGAAGTATTCTTCATCTGATGCAAATGGTGGGTCCATAATGATTGACTCTAGATCGGAGTCACTTGCATCCTCAATTGCATCAGGGCTAGGTTCACATTCTTCTAGAACTGCCTCTCCCATGATTGGCTCTATGGAGAAGACTGAAATGTCATAGCCATCCTCATCACAGTGAGGTGTCCATTGTTCTTCATTGATGGCTACGTCCATTGTTGCTAAAATTTCCGCCCAGCCATGGGGTTCAAACTCCTCATCTGGAAAGACTATAGGTGCATAGGCTGGGTCTTGAATGGGTCTATGAGTTTCGTTCGCACCTACCTCTCTGGCTTTCTCTCTCTTCTCTTCTTCTACTGCTACCTTGCACATCCATAAGTGAGTATCTTCATGCATCCATGAGGATCCCGACCCTATGGAATGCACCGATTCTGTATCATCTTTGGCTCTATGGATGGGATTCCATTGGATAGGAGGGACATCTCTATGGGAATAATCCTTGAGATTGACTTTGGTTGTAACACCTAAGTGCTGCAGGTACAAAGAATTGGTCCCCCAATCCTGTACCACTTGCAACTGTCGCATGAATGGTCTTCCTAAAATCATCTCATAGGCATGATTTTTGCTGAAGTCACATATGGCAAAGGTATGTTCAAACTCGACACCACAAGTGGTGAGAGTTATTCCTTCTAGCAATCCTAGGGGTCTCTCTATGTGACCATCGGCCATCTGCAATTTCATTCTCGTCGGCCTGAGTGCCGGCTTGCCCCAACGCTTCCATAAGGAGGTGGTGGCAATTGCAACTCCTGCACCTGAGTCCAAAATTGCCTTAGTGGTGTAGTCCTGGTAGGTAATGGGAAGATAGGTGTTCCCTTCTTCACCTTCGCACATATCTCCTATCTTATCCAAGGGAATTTCTGGCACTGTCCTATGGGATCCTACCCGGGAATGAGGTTTTGCAACTTCAGTTACTCGACTGGCTGCATATTTCCCCGCGTTTGGTCTATCCTCAGGCAGTTCTTTCAAAGTGAGATTGCGCTGCACCTTGGTGTTCGTTACTACCTCCGTGTTCCTTGGTATGACTGAGTCGTCGTTCCTTACCATGACTGTGGGTGCTCTCATACACGTGGATTTTGCTTCCCATGGGCCTGTGAAGTGGGGTAACTCTTGTATGGAATTAGATTCAAAGTCCAATCTCTCGTGAGATTGAGTACTCTCATGTTCCCCGTAAATGGATGGGATGTCTTGTGGGAATTGGTCGTGTGCATCGTCCACAAGTTCAAAAGGAGGGGCGACCTCGCTTTCGTTTTCCCATTTGTCTTCTTGAATCTCTCGTAGGAAGTGTGGTGCAAACCGATTCATAGAAGAAGAAGTGTCCGGCTCCGTAGAATTGGGCACATAAGCAACCTGGGAAGGAGGGCTTATTCTTCCGTTGGCTCTCTCCTTGCTCTCATAAATGGCTGGAGCACAAGCTTCTTGGGGAGGATTGCTTATTCTATTACTCTTCCGAGCAGGCTCATACACTCTCTGGGAAGGAATGTGGGTTACCTGTGGAGGTAAGTAAGCTTTCGAGGGAGGCTCCTGTGACTTTTGGGGGGGGAGATAAGCTTCTTGAGGAGGCTTGCTTATCTGTTCTCTTGCCCTTTCCTTTCTTTGAGGGACAGGTTCCTTTTCTGATTGTGCAATTAGCCTTTCTATTCTTTCTAAGGAGGGGAAGTTGTCTGGTTTAGTGGAATTGGCTGCATAAACTTCCGATGGGGAATGGCTCAGGTTTTTGCTTGCTTTTTCTTTCTCCTGATTTTTTTCTTCCTTGTCAGATCTTGCAATTATCCTCTCTAACTTTTCTAGGAATCCATCCAAGTGTAATTGCGTCTTGGCTGAGCCCGAGTAATTGAAAAGGCGACTGGCTTCAAACATAGTCTGAGCCAATGCGACCATTTTCGCGCACAGTTTGGTTCTTTCTATCTCTAGGTCAGCTCTAGGATAGCACTTGTCATGATCCGTGACGTTTGGCCCTTCTTGGATTCTGGCCTGATATGCTTTAAGCATCATGTTTAGGTCTTCAGGAGTGGGATCTGCTAGGACTGATCCTACTCTAGGGGGTGGTGGGATTTGATGAGGCGGTGGGGAAGGTGGTGAGTCGGATGGAGATGGGAGTGGTGGAGGCGGGGTGATGTGAGAGGGAGTTTGAGCTGTGAGTTCAGTTATCCTCGCTTTGGTTTCTCTTATGCTTTCCTCAAGCTCACTCATCTTTTTGGCCCATTGTCGTTTCATTCTTTCTCGACTATCTTTCCATGCTCTAGTCCTTTTCTTTGTTACGCTCTCGGTTTCACTAGCCTCTGGGCCCTTTTCCTGGCTTGTCTCTTGGTTTTGCTGCAATGCCTGAGCTCTAGTAACTACCTGCACTGGTGCAGTGGAAGTGACGCTTCCTGAGGAATCTACAACCAAACCAATCACATTGATAGGAGTGATTTTTGGCATATTATTGGGGTTCTTAGGGCAATCTCGTAAGAGATGTTCTTTTCCACAATCTTGGCAGAAACCTTGGATAGTCACTGACTGGGGTTGTGTAGGTGGAGGTAAGGGACAATCACGAATGAAGTGATCCCCCTGACATCGGTAGCATGGTCCTCTAGGAAAGGGTGGTCGTACCTGCCTAGGTTGAGGCCTAGGGTTGGGGTTTGCATACATGACGTTCATGTAATCTGACTCCCAACTAGGTTCACTTGGTTCTTCACTATAGTAGGACTCACCATGTTCTGGAGACTGCATGTAGTAAGCCTGGGGACTATCGACATGTGTAGAATCAAAGCTATGGTCACTCGGGTCACTTTCTGAGATCAATGGGGTTACTGGAACTATGGCCCTATTCAGGTTTTCTTCTGCAACAGCATACTTTACTGGAATCACGTTAGAGGGGTTTGGAGGCTGTTGAGCTAGCACCGGTTGGGGTCTCTGTTGGGCCTGATATTGTGGTTGGTAGGTTTGTTGGGGTCTAGCATATTGTGGTGGTGGAGGGTACTGGTTCTGGTATCTTCCTTGTTGGTAGGGCTGAGGGTAGGGTTGCCTAACAGTCTGCTTGTTGTATGGGCAATCTTGCGCAGTGTGGTTTGTGTACTTCCGTTCTATAGTGCAGTACTGGCTACTAGGGTTAACTTGGGGTTGAGCCATAATGGGACAGACGTTCGCCATATGGTCACCACCGCATGTATAGCACCTTTTCACAGGGGCAAACCTTGGGATTTGTTTGCTAGTTACACCTAATTTCTGAGCTATCTTCTCAGCGAGTTCCTCAATTGATGTAGATTGCGTGGAAGAGTGGCTAGATGCACTATCTGAATCTTTGTAGATTTTGGAAAGCTCTAGCTCTTCCCCTAGGTTATCTTCAATGTCAATGCACATGCGTACACATTCTTCTATGGTCCTAGGGTCCTTTAGATACACATAGGATCTCAATTTCGTACTCAGCAATCCATCCAGGAATAAGGCTACCTGTTTAGCAGATGTGGGTAGTTCCGAAATAGGGCACCTTTCAAGATATTGTCTAAATCTTCTTCCGGCCAATCTGACAGTCTCTTGGGGGGTCTGTTTGAAGCTGTGAATCAATGAGGAGGTGTTGTGTCTTATGCCGCTCTTAGAGAATTCTACAATGAATGCCCCTAGGAGTTGGTCTATGCTCCTGAACTGACGCTCATCTAATGGCTGAAACCATGTAAGTGCTGTGTTCCTAAGGGTTAGACCGAAGGCATTGTACTGCGTGAACAGATCTTCCACTTGTTCAGCTCTCAAGACTTGCTTGAACTCAGCCACATGATCATAGGGATCTCCTGTGCCGTCAAAGTAATTCTTCATGGACTTAACTAGTTGGGTGGGTCTCAAAGTTCTTGTGTGCTCTCTAGGCCTCGGCAGAGGGAATCCATCTACGTTTCTTTGGTTCCTGTGGGCTCTATGCATCTCAGGTTCTACCCTATTCGTCTCTGTTCTCGTTCTTTCTCTGCCCACTGGGTTGGCAAAACTTACTTCTGGTCTATCTCTACTTCTGTCTCTTTGCGTACCATGAGCTTGGGAAGTTCCAGCCCCAGGGTGACCATAGGATACATTTGATCTTGGTTGAGGGAAAATAAATTCACCCTTCCAAGTGTAAGCATGCCTATCATTTTCTGTCACCACAAAGATCCGTTCTGACGCATGATCTAAGTAAGTCACTCTGCCTGGGCTATCCGGATCCTTAAACTCATAGATCATGATATTTCCTATGTCTGTTGGCTGATTAGACTTATACCTCCAAAAGGCTTCATCAGTTTCTCGATTGAGGAGCAACTCTATGCTCTTGTTGTCTTGGGGGACCCATTCAGGCGTGATAATCCTAGTGAGAACTGATTTACCTCGAGGGGTTCTAGGTTCCGCACCCATGTTCCCTTGTCCCAGGTCACCTAAGTCCGCTTCTGAGATTACATTCCCAAAGTCATCTGTCCTATCCGGGTGACTAGTGACTACATATATAGTTCCTTCCTTGTCCAGGTATGCACCATTTTCAAACTTGACAGCTGGGTGCTCTAGTCCTATGGATTGGTCAGGGTTTTTAATCTGGACCACGGATCTTCCTAGGCCGTCCTCATAGATGCTAGCACCTAATCGGTTGGTCCTAAGATATTCCAGCTGTGTTTTGTAAGGGCCTTCTACCCTGTACAAATAAGGCACTCCTGAACTTCCCGTGGGTCTGTCCATACCTTGAGACATCCCTGATTCACTGGTATCAGAGCTGGGGTAGTGAGAGTGGTGGCTCAACTGCTGGGCCCAAGACCTTGCAGTGTGATTGACACTAGCCTCTGAAGACCTAAGGCTTTGTCTTTCCCTTGCTAAATGTCGTCCTGATCTAAGGTTCATATGCCTAACTGATTATTCCAATTTTTTTGCCCAGAGTACAACCTCGTTGCCGATCAATTGGTATTAGTTACTTGATTCTTTTTTAGTTAATTATTGTGTTTATGGTCTTGTCTGATATCATGTCGTCAGGAATACTTGAATGTTCTTCGTGCTTTCAGATTGATCGCTCCACGTTAGGTTCTTTTCCTTTATGTTATCGACAGTACAGTAACTCAGTTTTTAGCTTGAACTTGAGTTTTTAGATAGTCTTCAACTTGATAACTGCCTATCGTCCACCTGACTTACTCCTACCTCTTCTCGTTCTTAGCTTGAGCTAGGAAATGACAGAGGGGGTTGAGAACATTCCAACCTTACTTGTTGATCCCTTGCTTTATGGTGCTCAAGAACCCGGTTCTCAAGCTTGCAAAGAAACCTTGCTTTGTATGCTCTCCGTTGCTCTCAATGAACCTATAAAAGTCCCACGGTTAGCTCAATGCTTAGATTCAAAGGACACAACCAACCACTTTCATTCATGTAACACAAACACACATTTGCATTGTGACTTTTAGGAAAATAATTCTAAAGACCCCTGACTTTGATCCCCCTGGGTATGTCAACTTCAAAATACCCTCTCTGAAAATCAACGCACTATCTTTATAAAAAACAGTTGAGGGCGTGTAGTATATGCTACGAGCTTTCCAACAAGCCCTAGAGCTCAAAAATTGGATCTCGTATGAAAAAGTTGTGACCGTTCAGGGTTCTAGGGTTACGACAGGGTTCAAACAGGATCACTGTGCAACAGGTTTTCCCCAAGTTGTTTTCCTAAGACTTCCCCATGCGCTCAAGAGCATAATATTTGTGACCAAAATTTAGCCCAACTTTTCAATTAAAAAACCCTAAAAAATTTGGCTAAAATTGGCTGTCAATCGCGATGGATAGGGCTGTCAATCGCGATGGACAGGCAGTCAATCGTGATGGACAGAGACCTCAGTCAATCGCGATGGACAAGGGGTTGAGTCAATCGCGATGGACAGGCAGTCAATCGCGATGGACAGAGAGTTCAGTCGGTCGCGATGGACACTCAATTCAATCAATCGCGATGGACAGGCAGTCAATCGCGATGGACAGAGACCTCAGTCAATCGCGATGGACAAGGGGTTGAGTCAATCGCGATGGACAGACAGTCAATCGCGATGGACAGAGACTTCAGTCAATCGCGATGGACAAGGGGTTCAGTCAATCGCGATGGACAGGCAGTCGGTCGCGATGGACAGGCAGTCAATCACGATGGACAGAGCTATCAATCGCGATGGACAGGGCTGTCAATCGCGATGTACTGAAATTTTGCAAGATTTTCAAAAATTTTAGTGGGAATGTGGTGTGCAGGGTCTCTAGTCCACTGTGGTGCACTCAGATTTACCAACAAGTGAAAATTTCTGTCAATCGCGATGGACAGAAGGCGGCGACTGCGAGACAGTTTCGTCGAGTTCCGTACCTGCGCGGAAGGCTGGAGATGGTGATGTGACCTGTACCTGCAAGATAGCTCAAGAAACATGCAAAAACAGCACATGCAATTTCGCTCTCTCGCTCTCTCTCACAAGTGAAATGAGGGAAATGAGGTGGAGGTGGGGATATAGTCAAAAAACTGGAATTTTCGCGATGATGGAGATGGACGTGGGAGATGGTGATGATGATGATGGTGATGAAGATGTTGAAGAAAGTAAAAGAAAATCTATGAGAGTGAAGAAAATACCTACAACTCCAACGCGTCAACTCTACGTCTTACCATCACACGCTCGTCCTCAAAGCTCGATCCCCGGCAACGGCGCCAAAATTTGGTGTAGCTCAATGATGAGTAGCACCTCCTTTAATGTCAATCCGGGAAGACGTGAGGATGGTATGAAGACCTCGAGCAAGTGGCGGCACAAGTGTGTGAGTGAGAAGCACACAAGCATGCACACACATACACACACACGCGCACACACGGCAAGACAAAGAGAGAGAATCAATGGAGTGCTTTAGATTACTTTCACAAGCTCTTACAAGTTCGTTTCAATTACAATCTAACCTCAAAAATGAGCTCTCTAGCTCTTTTTATAGTTTTTGACTAGCTTTTGGCCCTGTCCAGACCTAGTGTCCGGCCTAGTTAAAAATTAGGTTCCAGGGCCAATTTGAGGGCTCAAACGGAGTCTAAAAAATACGAAAATTGATATGTAGGTACTTCTAAGGCTCCTCAAGCTCAAGGACTCCTTGGCTTGCACAAAATGGAGCTACAAAAATATGAAATGGTATTTACAATGATTGTTAGTGATAAGAATCACTGTTAAAAGATGTAGATTGGAAAAATTGAAGGGCCTATCTGCCAGATTTGCGTCGACTGCTTTGTCTACTTACTCCTTCACCTTGTTCTGACTCTCTCCGTTGGCTTCCTTGTCTAGTCAATCCTTGGGTTCCCTGGCTTCCTTGTCTAGTCAGTCCTTGGGTGCCCATACTGCTCTCAACAAGTACTCCTCCAATCCTCAACCTCTCAGCTTTGTTGAATTGGCATTTATTGCACTTATGCACATACTCTAGGATGTCCTTATGAAGTCCAGGCCAATAAAACTGCCTCTTAATAAGATCATAAGTCTTGTTAACTCCTGGGTGTCCCGCACTAGGTGTGTCATGACACTCATACAAAATATGCCGTCTCATCTCAATATCTCTAGGGACACACACTTTTCCTTTATATAACAAATATCCATCATGGATACTGTAATTCTTCCACTTGAATCCTTCTTGAGTACCCGTCGATACTTCATCCTCACTGGAAACCTGTATACCACGATCCCCATTCTCTATGGCTTCCCAAATCTCGGAATATGCAGGATCAAGCCTACATTTTCCTCTAAGGGACTCAAGTAGCTCACTAGTGATCTGAGTAAAACTCAGTCCATTGAGCATAGACATGCAGCTAAGTGAATCAGCCACTACATTAAACTTTCCCTTCCTATACCTAAGCTCATAATCAAACTCTTGAAGGGTCTCTGCCCATCGGGCCTTACGACCTTTAAGGTCTATTTGATTAGAGAGCCACTTAATGCTCTCTTGATCAAACACTATCGTGACTTTGGCACCAAATAAATAATGCCGCCACTTCTTCAAAGCATGGACTATTGCATACAACTCCTTCTCATGGACGGAGTAATTCTTCTGAGCCAGTTCTAGTTTCTTGCTCTCAAAAGCTACTGGTCGACCATCCTGTACTAAAACCGCTCCTATAGCCAAGTCACTCGCGTCGGTCTCAACCACAAAAGGTTTGTTGGGATCTGCTATGTGTAAAAGTGGAGCTGTAGCAATTGCTACTTTCAACTTTTCTATACTTTGCTTCTGTTCGTCTCCCCAATGAAAGGCTTTCCCCAATGTTCGGGACAACAATCTTGGCATAGTTCTTAATGAATCTTCGATAGAAACCTGATAAACCTAGGAAGATCTGCAGCTCTTCCAGGTTCCTTGGATGTGGCCATTCCATAATATCCCTTACTTTTTCAAGATCCATCTGGATTGCATCTTGGGAGACTATATGCCCAAGGTATCTAACGTCTGTGTTGAAAAATTCACACTTTGATTCCTTAGGAAAGAGTGAATTTTCCCTTAGCACTTGAAATACCTTCCTCAAGTGTTCCAAGTGCTCCTCTTTTGATGTACTATAGATCAGAATGTCATCCAGAAAATCTACTACAAAATGTCCTAGATAAGGCCGTAAAACACTATTCATGAGTTTCATGAAAGTGGCAGGAGCATTGGTGAGACCAAAAGGCATCACCAAAAACTCATAGTGCCCATATCTAGTCCTAAATGCAGTCTTAGGGACATCCTCTGCCCTAATCCTGATCTGGTTATATCCTGATCTAAGATCAAGCTTGGTAAAATACCTAGCTTGGTGTAGCTTGGCGCAACGAAAGCGTGGTGGGCCCATAACCCACAGGTCCCAGGATCGAAACCTGGCTCTGATACTAGTGTGATATTCTCCTAGTGATACCCCTCACCTTTTGGGGAGTCTGGACTCAGAACTCGAGGCTGAATGAAGCGCGCACGGAGACTCAAATACTCAGAACCGCCTAGCCGCATAGTGGTCTTCAATAAATGCTCTCTCTCCAACATACCCAAAATGGGCCATAGTCAAAGCTCCTTATATGAGTGCCACTTGGCACTCATATAAGTATCCTACTCAATATGTAATAGAGGAGGGTCACACCTCAACTTCCTATTCATATAGGATACTCCATGTGACACTTCACATAGGCATGGTTTTGAATGTCCAAGCTTCATAATCCTTTTTCTCTTTCTTTCTTTGTTTATATCTTCACCAAATCTCTTCATCTGATTTATGTCTTCATGCTCAATTATTTAATGAAGCTCCAAAAATTAAGGTATGATAGCCTTCTCCGAGATTCAAGGACTTGCTCTCATGCCATTATTAAGATTCAAGGATAGCTAGAAGTAGGAGGTGTTGGATATTTAGTAGGCCCATAACTAATGCCACATGTCCAAGGTTCCATAGGTCGAGCATATACAACATAGAATCTAGCAATCTTCCAAGATTGACAAAACATGAACATACCACATTTAATCATAAATGATGAGATAAAGATAGAGAAAGATTAGACAACATGTGTAAAGTGTTACGTAAGCCACTTCTTACTCACACTATCATATATGCAAATGTTCAATTTACAATGTGGGAACAAAACTCTCAACCACTCTATGTGAATAGAAATAGATGGATGAGTGAATGTACAAATGTAACAAGAATATTTAGATGTATGGATAGAAATCTGAATATATATGAGATATGTGACCTGATAGGTTGTAGAAGAGTGAATATGAGTTACAAAAAGAGGAAGGATCAATCTAAAACTGATAATCAGCAAACCCTCATGTGAACTTAGGCTATGGAAGACCCTAAGTCAGATACATGTGTGAAAGATCATACTTACAAAGCCGAATAGGACTCCCCCTGATATGGAAGTTACTACCTCCATAAACTACAAGTAGTACCTATGTGCATAAAGAGAATATGTACCTGAATTCTTAACATAAGATGTAAATCTTATGTTAACCTCCATCCAATGTCTTTGAAGTACTTCGAAATCTTCAGGTAGAAGACAATCTTCAAATACATCATGTAGATGGCTGATCCACACCACCAAGCTGCCGCGGGGTAAACCCTCTCCATAAGCAAGAGTGTGAGCACACTCTTCTTCTCCAAGAAGAACTCCATAGCCACTCCTCAACATGCTCCAAAATAGCACCATGGCTGCCCCATGTGGTAAAAGCATCACCTCTATTGAGGTAACAAAGCTCCAAAGCTTGTTGTTGAAAAGGTGTAGGATACATACAATGAGCCAAGCATGTGTTTATATAGTAGTGTGCATACTCTTGGAAAGCACCTATCAAAAGCTATCACTTCAATAAAGCATGCCATCATAATTCTACAAAAAATCAGACGAGATTCACAATCCCTCGTCAAAAATCACGTCGCCAAATTAGAAAGCAAAAACATGTCTTTCTCCTTTGCATTTTTGCATCGCTGCAATCGACAGGATTCGAACTTGGGTGACAACTTTAGGAGGCGCATGCTTTATCCAAGATGCCCATGCCACTTGCTTGTAGGAAGAGTAATACAATACTCTATACTTGTTGTACTTATTGAGAGTTTTTGGACTAATAGGACATTGTTTTTCATCAATCCCCCCTGCAATGTCATATTGGTTCAACCTGAACTGAATATGCAAACTTTATAATCTGCAAACTACCACAAGCTTCAAACTTTTACTCCCGAATTGACCTTCAAATCTTTTCTTCAAAAGTCTTCTTCAAAACTGAATTTGATTTTCCTTCAAAAAACCTGAACTTGCTAAATATGAACCATAATACTTGAGAAAAATATGCAAACTAGATATCCAATAGTGTACTCATCAAGTAATCACTTGCTTGACAACAAATGTAGCAATAACTGACTCTGAACCTGCTATCTCCTATCTTCACAAACCTGGAAACATACACTAGGATCCACATATTTGCATTTACCTTACCAAAGCTTTCTCAACGTACTTCTGTTGTGTCATGTAAATACACTAAACAAAATCAAGAACTGAATCCTAGAACCTGTGATTGACAACTCACAAAGTGTATTATGAACACTACTAGTTCATCTCTGACTGTACTCAAGTCAAGTCAAGTCAACTCAACTAAAATCAACTCAACTCATGGGTCTCATCACAATATCATATCTATGATGTCATCATGTCTTCATTCTTGTTTAATGTGTAAATCCGTCATACCTCTTTCCTTTAGAACCTAGTATAAACATATATGTGCGCACTTCTTAAACATACCTCTCTGAAATATCAAGCTTCTCTTCATAGAACTCTGGAACCTTCTCCTGAACAGGAACACCCTAACATGAACTTTCTCCAGACATTCTCCTTCTTCCTTCTTCTTTCAAAGTTGGAACATAAAGAGAACTTGACAAAGGAAATATAGGAATACCTATAGGTATGACTCTACATTCTTTTACATATATGGCTGAAAATAAATCTTCATGTTTCATCACCCCCCTTGATGACTTAACACTAGTATCGAGAATTCTTCAAAGTATATAAGACTTTATGAAATCTTGGATGTCCTTCTTCTTTCAATAAATCCGATCTTTAGTGATTTAGCATTGCTTCCTTAATATCAATACCTGTGTCTTGAGACAAAATATTTGAACCCTTTTATTAGCACTGCAGATGCTAATTGCTTTAACTGTTTACTTTTCAACTTTCCAAAATCTAGAATAAGGTTAGCTGATCTAAAAAACCGTTTTGAAAGCATTTAGGATTCATAATCTTGTGCAACATAACAAGTATCTTCTTCTATCTCTATGCAACACAAATCTGATAGAATCTGAATCTTTGACTTACTTCTTCCAATGCTAAGAACGTGAATGTCTCTAAGTTTCCATGCTTCTCACAAAGTTTGTAAAACTTTTCTTCAAACAAATCTTTCTCAAGAATCTGCAATTCCTACTTGAAATATAAGTGGACAAACTTCTCACCTTGAGAACTCCAAAAGCTGCAAGTTGATACTTCAAATCTTCATATTCTACCCGGGTGGAATGTGATAGTACTTGCTTGATTTTCTTTTGGCTAACTCCACTTCTCAATCAAGTGATAGAATTTAATGGAACACCTTTTTGAATACAAGCATGTATCCAAAAATCTAGACAATCATAGAAAGTAGATTCTTCAATTGACTGGTACATCAAAAATCTGAATTTTTTGAAGTTTTCTGACGTTTTTTGAAAATACTGAATATGAAGTAACGTTTCCAAACATAAAACCTCTCTTCAAGTCTCCAACATCTTCTACAAATACTCTTTCACCTCAAGAGTTAGATAAAGAAGAAATATACCTCTCTGCAACTTGTCATATACCAAGTAGCTTTGTATTGACACTCCAAGAATTCTTTGAGGGAATATATAGCTACCTGCTCAAAATCTTCAACATAACTCATACACAAATGAGTCAAAACATATAAGCTTCCTTTCTTTCTCTCAATGCAATTCTTTATCAAAATTTACTAAAACATGACCAAGCATCATGCAAAACAAGAAACTGCTTCTTCTTTAGATTATCTTCACACAAGATGTTCTCCTAGACTTGTCTTTGGATGTAGAGGATAAAAGTAGGAAAAGTATTTGAAAAATATAAGAGAAAAGGAAGTCTTACTTTCCCTTTGGAATTGTTGGACCTTCTTTTTCTGCATCTTTCTTCCACTTGATGATGTCAACATCTTCAAACTTCTCTTCCATTCCTTTTGTTTTCTTCATCTTGAAGTAGCAAGCACTCTTGACTTCTTCAAATGAATTTTTCTCTTCATAACTGCTCTTCTAAGATATGACCTGCAAATGATAATCTGATAGTAGAAATTGATACCTATGATTTGAAGTTGATTTGATTCCTTCATCTTCTCCAAACCATTGTTTTTCCTTGAATTTGAAGTAGCCTTCTCTTCATCAAGTCTTGGTCTTCAAACAATACTTTTTTATAAAGTATTTTTATACTTTTTCAAAAGTATTCAGCTGTTAACAGATGATCAACTTCATACTCCATACTGATGAATAAACATGTGACTGAATTGTCTAATTCTCAAATCTATACTCATCTATATTAAGTGTGTATGTCAAATGTCAAATGTTAGAAGATGCTCTTAAATCATATGTTGTAAACCTGAAAGTGTAGGAACCTGGGAATCTGAATGAGCCTGAGTGCACTGATGCCAAAGCCCTAAAGATCTGATACCAAATGTTGGAAATTTAGTAGGCCCATAACTAATGCCATAGGTCCAAGGTTCCATAGGTCCAACATATACAACATAGAATCTAGCAATCTTCCAATATTTACAAAACATGAACATGCCACATTTAATCATAAATGATGAGACATAGATAGAGAAAGATTAGACAACATGTGTAAAGTGTTATGTAAGCCACTGCTTACTCACACTATCATATATACAAATGTTCAATTTACAATGTGGGAACAAAACTCTCAACCACTCTATGTGAATAGAAATAGATGGATGAGTGAATGTACAAATGTAACAAGAATATTCAGATGTATGGACAGAAATCTGAATATATATGAGATATGTGACATGATAGGCTGTAAAAGAGTGAATATGAGTGACAAAAAGAGGAAGGATCAGTTTAAAACTGATAATCAACAAACCCTCATGTGAACTTAGGCTATGGAATACCCTAAGTCAGATACGTGTGTGAAAGATCACATACTTACAAAAGTAGCAAAGAATGCTAACAAGTTTGCTGACATAAATCCTCAAACTCATATGAACATATCTTCTCTAACACCTCATCCAAATATGCATAAAGCATATACGTACTGATTCTCTTGTACCTATACCAAATAGGACTCCTCCTGATATGGACGTTATTGCCTCCATAAACTCCAAGTAGAACCTATGTGCATAAAGAGAATATGTACCTGAATTCTTAACATAAGATGTAAATCTTATGTTAACCTCCATCCAATGTCTTTGAAGTACACCGAAATCTTCATGTAGAAGACAATCTTCAAATACATCATGTAGATGGCTGATCCACACCACCAAGCTGCTGCGGGGTAAACCCTCTCCATAAGCAAGAGTGTGAGCACACTCTTCTTCTCCAAGAAGAACTCCATAGCCACTCCTCAACATGCTACAAAATAGCACCATGGCTGCCCCATGTGCTAAAAGCATCACCTCTAGTGAGGTAACAAAGCTCCAAAGCTTGTTGTTGAGAAAGGTGTAGGATACATACAATGAGACAAGCATGTGTTTATATAGTAGTGTGTGTACTGTTGAAAAGCACCTATCAAAAGATATCACTTCAATAAAGCACGCCATCGTAATTCTACAAAAAATCACACGCGATTCGCAATCCCTCATCAAAAATCACGTCGCTAAATCAGAAAGCAAAAACATGTTTTTCGAATAGGAGGAAACCAACAAGATCTACTTGACCTTCACACAAACTAGTATCTAGAGAACTAGATATGCTTGCAGATCTTACTACTCTTTACTCACTTTAGATTTAACAGAAATATTTTACAAAAATATACTAGAAACTATAAGATTTCAAAAAATGAGTTATAGCACACTCCAAAAAAATAAATATAGATATGACCTCTATAAGTTTTCACATTTAATGGAGACCTTGAACCATGGATGAACCAAAGAACACATACTACTTTCAAAGACTACAAATCTCACTAGAAATATCAAATGAAACTAAGATTTTTTTAACTAGTAGTATACAAAATGAGCTTTCTTTCCACTGCACCATAAAACACTTGATTTGGGTGCGGAATGATAGACGTACAATTTGTGCAAGATCTATCTACAAAACAAAGCCATATAGATATATATGATGCACTTGATTTGGGTGTGGAATGATAGACATACAATTTGTGCAAGATCTATCTACAAAACAAAGCCATACAGATATATATGATTGTCTTGTACTTGGAGGAACACCACGAGTCCCCTTCTCTTGTTCTTGCATGATTTGCTATCCTAAAACCTTCCTAATACATATGGGCGCATGGTGGACACTTGGGTGCATGGTAGACACGTGCTGGAAATAAGGCAAATATGGATGAACTTTGAGAAGTAGTGACATCAACCTTCTAGTACTATATCACAATGACCTTCCTGTTACTCTTCTTTGAGTCGCCATGTTCTAGATATCACGTGGTACTCCAACCATATTTATCCTTTATATGAGGCTTATTGAAGCATTTTAAGACTTCCCAAAGGTATTCACATATTTTGGAAATTGAACCTTGAGCTATAAATAGAAAACAATGTTCTCAACAATATGCACCTATAAAAATAAGTCATAAACCCTCATTTGGTATCCAATTTGAGTGCACAAGAATCCTAGAAGATGCTAGAGAGTTAAAAATCATTGCATGAGCACTCGTTATCTTGCACAAAAGTGGTGTAAAATTACAATAAATTGACTTATGGACATATTTTAAGAGGTTGGCTTTCATGTATAAGTGGGTACTTTAAGGATGATTTTGGAATTGTTTGATAGCCCACTTGAGTCATGCATTGCTTAGACATATCCATCTTTCTTGCTTGTGTCAATTCATCGCAACCCTTCCCATCTTCTCCTTTTAAGGTTCCCATCTTCTCCTTTTAAGGTTTTAAAAACCAACAAATGAGTTTCCATCTCTAGCACTCTTCGTCCTAAATTCTATCATCCTAGATAGATGATTAACATGTATGTAGAAGAGGCAACAAGAACCATAGTTCCAATACTCCTTCTACTCAAGAGGCATTCTTCCTTAGGGAAGTAGAGGAAGAAATCAAGGTAGAGGTAGAGGAAGGCAAGGAAGAGGATCAAACGTAGATGCTGATCAAGACTAAGGAAGCAAGTTCTCTTCATCAAGACAAAGAGGCAAGTTCAGAGGAAGAGGAGGAAGGTGGAACCAAAATCAAGACAACAACAAGTCAAGAGGATGCTTTATATTTGGCAAGTATGGCCACTATGCAAGGGATCGCTATTAAAAGGAAAGGAGCAATTCATCATACAAAGGACATAGTAATTATGCATCTACTTCGAATGAGAATGAATGTATGTTAGGTATGATGCAAATGAGTGACTACATGACACAAGGGTCAAGCATGTCACGAGGAAGGAGGTAAGGAAGAGAGCTCACTCACATACTCTTACACTCAAAGAGGAGCACACACACAGATTGAGACAAGGAAGAACGATCTTCTTCTTATTATTATTATTCTTCTTCTATTACATAAAAGGAATATAGAAGAATCACCTAATATAGCAATACAACTAGTGCAATATATAAAGAATAGTGCATAAGGAAAAACCCAATGTTCGAATGAGTGAGCTGGCAAGAAACAAGTGTGCCATCACTCTCAATAGATCAATCTAGTAAATCTCACTAAAGTATCCCTCACATATACCATCCTAACCACTATACATATTAGAGAAATGAAAAAGTGATATGTGTCATCCTTGATCATCACATGTTGAGCTTGATATCTCAACAATCCCCCTCAAGATCAATGCCATGTCCTTTAATCCAAGCACCTTCCAAAACTTCTTTAGCTTCTTTGCTCCAAGTACTTGAGTGAAAATATCAGCAACCTGCTCATCTATCCTCACATAAACAAGATCAACATCACCTCCTAGTACCTTCTCTTTGATGAAATGATAATGTACCTCAATATGCTTTGTTCTAGCATGAAAAACAAGATTTCATGCTAATGGAATGGTCATAATATTATCATAATAGATGATGATTGGCTTTTGCACTTTCACACCTAAATCTACAATCTCTAACAAAGATGCTTCACTTGCTGCCATTGCAGCACCTCTATACTCAACCTCTATACTCGACAAAGAAATAGTGAGTTGCTTCTTGCTGCTCCATGTAATAGTTGCACTCCCAAGTGAGAATAGAAAGCCACTAGTAGATCTTCCATCTCGAATACTACAAGCCCAATCTACATCAGTGTATCCATGAACATGCAAATCTACACGAACTTCATAAAACAATGCATAATCCGAAGTAGCACTCACATAATTTAGAGTGCACCTCAAAGCATCTAAATGTGGTTTCCTCGAAACCTGCATAACTTGAATTAAAAGTCAAATAGTGTAGCTTAGATCAAGCCTTGCAATTGTGAGGTATATCAAACTTCCCACAATTTTCATGTACATAGTAGCATTTTCCAATGCTTCACCTAATGTAGTATCCAACTTCAAACTTTGATCTAATGGCATAGAGATTGGCTTACGCTCATCCATACCACACTTTTGTAGTATACTCAAGGCATATTGTCTTTGTGACATCCATATACCTATTTCTATATGTATAAACTCAATGCCCAAACAATAGCACAACACATCAAGATCTTTCATGTCAAATTCCTGCATAAGGAGTTGCTTTTCCTCTTTAATGCTTTTTTCATTATCATCTCCTACAATCAAGTCATCAACATAAATAGCCACAATTGTGATGCCATCATCACCCTTCCTTGCATATAATGAATGATCTACATCACACATAGAAAATCCAATGGTGGTTAAGTAATCAACAAACCTTGCATGTCAAGCACGAGGGGCTTGTTTAAGCCCATACAAAGCCTTTTTCAACCTGCAAACATATATTTGGGTGCTTTGAATCTTCAAATCCTTGTGGTTGGTCCATGTATACTTCTTCCTATAACTCACCATGTAAGAAAGCATTCTTCACATCCAGCTGATGCAAATTCCATCATTTGTTGTAGTTAGTGCAACAAGTGCTCTGGCAGTAAACATTTTAGCTACAAGCTTGAACATTTCCTCATAATCAATGCCATATGTGGATTCATATCCTTTTGCTACCAATCATGCTTTATACCTACTTATGCTATCATTAGCATTATGCTTTACCTTGTAAACCCACTTGTAGCCTATGGGTTTCTTTCCTTATAGCAATGGAACGAGCTTCCATGTTTTATTTCCATAAAGTGCAAATGTCTCATCATCCATAGCTTTCTCCCAATCTGCATTTCCAATTGCATCTTCAAAATAAGAAGGTTCAACATCTTGTATTACCTTCATCATGTAGGAACAATGATGAGCCATGTGACTATCATATGTCAATCATTGCACTAGATTCTACATCCTCTCATATCTTCTTGGTCCTAGGTCACTTCTCCTTGTATCATCTACATGTCCCTTTCTTACTCCTAGAGTCTTCACAGAGGGCATCCAAGTTCCTCATCAAGCCTCTTTTCTCAACTGCTCAAATCTCCATCAATGTCTTCAAAACATGTAGATGTTTACTACCAGTAGAAAGTTTTTCTTTATCTTTCTTCAATGTAGTTGATGAATTTGCAGGACTGAAATTTCCACGCAATCTTCCACTCCATGGATTTGAGTTGGAACTATTGTTTGGTGATGCATCCGGTCCACTCAAAACTTGAGATTATGGACTTGATTTTTCAGCATTTCCTTTGTCATTTGAGTCAAGATTAAGTCCTTCTTTTGCTTCTACATAGAAGCTTGTCATTTCAAGGGAGTACCCAATGAAGATACATTTTTCTGCTTTTGGATCAAGCTTCATCCTCAACTCATCTAGAACATGTACATAAGCAATAGAGCCAAATACTCTCATATGTAATAAGTTTCACTATTTACCTATAAACTTCTCTTCAGGTGTAACTTGATGTACAATAGAAATCGGAGTTATGTTCATGATGTATACAACAGTGTGCACAACTTCTATCTAATAACAATGAGCCATATTCTTCTCAGTCATCAAGGCTCTTGTTATTTTTGCAATATGTCTATTTTGGCATTTTTCAACACCATTCTATTGTGGTGTGTACCTACATGAAAACTTTCATCGAATTCCATTGCTTTTTAGAAAGCTACTAAACTCATTTGACATGTATTCACCTCCTCCATTAGATCTTCATGTTTGATTATACTTCCTTGTCTATGTTTCCACCATAGCCTTAAAATTCTAGAAGTGAATGAACACCTCACTCTTCTCTTTCATGAAATATACCCATAGCTTCTGTGTATGGTCATCAATGAAAGTAACATAAAACCTGCAACCACCCATAGATGTGGTCTTTAGAGGTCCCCAAACATTTGTATGTACTATTTCTAGCACATTCTCACTAACATGTTTCTCATGTGGAAATGATGCTTTTGATTGTTTACCAAATTGACATGTTGCACATACCTTTTGCATCTCTCCAACCTTGAAATTTGGTAGTCGATTGACAATCTCCTTTGACTCCATCAATTTTAGCCTCTTGCATGTCCAATTTGTTTGTGCCAGATCTCTATAGCAGCAATTACTCCTGACAACTTTTTTTCCATCAGCATTCCACTACTGCTCCCATGCAAGTAGTGACTAGCTAGGAAAAGAACTAGAGCTTGGAATGATGGTAGTGAAAGAATGAAGGGACAAAGGGCTACAAAGATGAGAAAATTAGAAGCAAGCCTCAAGGAAATGAAAACAAAACGGATAGAGATCCCATCCCAAACACACCCTCAAAGATCACCTCTGTCATCTTATCAAAACCTCCCATCCATACCACCACCACCCAAAGAAGGATTGTTCCTAGCATATCCCACCCCTAAATACTTGGACATGATGTTCAAGGCTTCTCAGGCTCAAATTCAAGAAGGGCCAAACATGATAGAACTAGATGAGTATTATCCTAGAGTAGACCTAGAGATTAAGAGAACCAAGCTTTGCATGAAAATGGTGGAACTAGCTCAGTCTATGTTCGATGCAAGCTATCTTTGAAATCACAATAACACTTGAAAGGACTATTGGAGAGATTAGAGAAGATGATAGCTAAACCTAGGATGTTAGCTACACCAAAGGCTTAGAGTAGTAGAAGTGAAAGGCTAAGTTTACCCCCTAAGGAAGCTCATGTTCCTAATTCTATAGACAATGGAATTCCCTCTTCAATAAATCATTATTCATAGGAGTTCTTGAGAAAGATTCAAGAGGAGAAATGGCCAAAGAGAGTGAGAAACCTTCTTCTATTGAGCTAGTAGAGTATCATCATGATCAATTCACTCAGCACATTCCCTCTATCTATGAAGAGCAAGAGGATATGTAGTCAAGTGAGATATTAGTCTTTGAATCCAATTCCTGATAAGAATTGCCTCACTTCAAAGTCCCATGGGAGTCTAAGTCTATTCACATGAGATCCCCCACAATAATGGTAAGAAATGATGAATGAATTCTACCAAGGAACGTGGAAGTAGTGAACAATAATGCCATCTCACTTTAGAGGAGGTACTTAAAGTTAAGCCTGAACTATGGAAGCATATATCCAACCAAATGATAAAAATGGCTAAGCCACAATCTTAGGCAGGATCACATAAAATAGTGCCAAAGATACTCTTGGATAAGATAAGAGATATGAGCGAAGCAAAGGAAGGAAACACCTATCTACCTATCACTTATCAAGGTTACACAACAAAATTATGGAATCAAGAGCAGAAGTTACCATTGCTACCACATCCTCATGGAAGCGATGGGACAATCCAACACTTAGGCCAACAAAAATGAAGTTGCAAATGGTAGATGGACATATTGAGAAACCCTTAGGGTTACTAGAAGGGATAAATCTCACTACTTGTGTGCGGAGTTTGGACATACATTTGCCATATCACATCTATGAGATGATTGTAGGAAGACCCTTCGTGCGATAGTTGTAGACCATGCAGGATTGGGGAACCAATTCCTTGTACTTACAACATCTAGGGGAGACAACTAAAGTCAATCTCAAAGATTATTCCCATAGAGATGTACCACCCTTGAAATGGAACTGAGTCCATAGAACATTAGATGAAATAACATCGGTGCACTCCATAGGAATTGGATCCTCATGGATGCACATGAAGACACTCGTTTATGGATGTGTAAAGTTGTAGTGGAAGAAGAGAAAAGGTTAAGCTCTAGGATCGTATGTGCTAATGAGAACCCTTGATCAGTTCAAGACCCATCCTATGCACCTATGGTGTTTTTGGATGAAGAATTTGAACCCCACGGTTGGGTAGAGATGTGAAGAGATGGCTGGATACAGTCTAGAGATGAGCTAGTGTTGCAATAATCCTACTCTACACCTGCCAGTAGGTTGCTTCTTTGAAGACCAAGATATGAGCTTTGTACCTACAAATGAGAGATATCATGATGTGCTTCTTCTATCATCTTTGGAACATGCCTAGTCTACATCAGTGAATAGCTTTACATTTAAATGAGATGTGTAAGGGTAATTTAAACCTTCATTTATTGTTCCTTTCAAGTACTTCAATATCCTCTTTGTTGCATCCATGTGAGGTTTTCTTGGGGTGTGCATGAATCGACTAAGCACACTTACTCCATAACAAATATCAACCCTAGTGAGAGTAGCATAGTTTAAACTCCCAATTAGAGCTTTGATAGCTTGCAATATCTTCAATGCGTTCTCCTTCATGAGCACTTAGTTCATTGACCTCCATGGGAGTACCTACAACTTTAACTTCTTGCATTTTGAACTTTGCAAGCATATCCTTTATATACTTCCTTTGTGTAAGGACCATCCCTTGATCTATATATACTACTTCCAATCCAAGGAATTAATTAAGCAATCCAAGATCACTTATCTTAAACTCCTCCTTCGCTTGTGCTTTGATCTTTCTGATCCCATCAGTATCATCACCTGTAAGGATTATATCATCTACATACACACATAAGTATATCGTTTTAGATTTACTTCTCTTAATGAAAAGTGAAGGAGCTACTTTGCTTGATTGAAATCCATTGTCCTGCAAGAAAGTAACTAGTCTATGGTTCCAAGCTCTAGGAGCTTGCATCAATCCATATAGTGCTTTCTTGAGTTTACACACATACTCAAGATGTGATTCATATTCAAATCCAGGAGGTTGTGCCATGTACATCTCCTCTTAAATCCATCCATTTAGAAATGCATTTTTACATCCATTTGATATATGCTCCAATTCTTTGAGGTAGTTATACTCATGAGTATTTTGATTGTAGGCATCTTTGCCACAGGAAAGAAGGTCTCTTCATAATATATACCTTGGGTTTGAGAAAACTCTTTAGCCACAAGCCTTGCTTTATACTTGTTGATTGATCCATCTAAGTTCTCCTTTACCTTGTAGATCCATCTAGATCCAATGATCTTCATGGATGGCTTCTTGAGAACCAGATCCGGAGTCTGATTCTCTTGAAGAGCTTCTATCTCTTCTTCTATTGCTTCTCTCCATTCTGATTTCTTCTTAGCTTCTTCAAATGTTGATGGTTCCTCTGAGTTTAGATCTTGACCAATGTAAATGGAATGTTTAATGATCATAGAGGTATCAAATCCATACCTTTCTAGCTTCCTTTTTTCTCTAGTTGATCTTCTTATTGTCTATTGAGAAGATTCTACATGATCTCTTAATTCCTGTATCTTTGCTTTACATTTTTTGTTCCAAGCATTGATATTCCTCCTTGGTGTCTTTTGATTTTCATCAGAATCACTTGAGTCTTCATGTATGTGCTCATTTCCCTTTTGCAATGTTGGGAAGTCCTCCTCTAGGTCATAAGGTAGTTTGACTTTCTTGCAATCATCTTCAAACCAAGATTTGTTCTCATCAAAAACAACATCTCTACTAACAGTAAAACCTTTATTGCTTGGATTATATAACATGTACCCTTTTTTATTTTGATCATACCCAATGAACACACATTTCACTGCTTTAGGATCCATTTTAACTTTGATTTGGGATGGAATATGTGCATAAGCTATGTAACCAAATATCCTGCAATGATCAAGGCTAGGTCTTCTTCCATTCCACGCTTCATAAGGTGTCATCCCATCCAATGCTTTTGATGGGAGTATATTGATGAAGTAAGTGGTCGTAGATACAGCCTCTACCCACAAATAATTTGGTAATTTTTTTTCATTAAGCATAAACCTTGCATCTTCAACTATGGTCCGATTTCTTCTCTCTGCCAGTCCATTTTGCTGTGGAGTGTACCTCGGTGTAATATCTCTCTTGATACCCCTCTCTTGGAGATAGACCTCAAATTGATGGGAGAAATATTCTCCCCCTCCATCTGACCTTCACCTCTTTAGTGTTTTACCAGTTTGATTTTCAACAAGGGCAAGATACTTCTTGAAACATGAGAAGACTTCATACTTATGCTTCATGAAGTAAAAAATGGTCCATTTGCTACAATCATCAATGAAAGATACATAGCTCCTGGATCCTAAAATTGATGGCTCTTTGCTAGGTCCCCAAACATCTGTGTGGACTAGCTCCAACAAGTCACCATGAATATATCCTTTCTTCATGAAGGGTTGTTTGTGTGATTTCCCAAGCTGACAAGCACTACACTTATATATATCATGTGTTGCTTGGAAATATTTGGTAGGCCAAGTACACTTGGATCCCTACACATTTGCTTCAAGTTCCTTTCACCTATATGAGCCAATCTTTTGTGCCACATTTCTAATTTTGATAAGGTCTGACTATCATAATTGAATAGAGCTATATTTCCACTACCTTGAAGCTCAAATGTAAAGATTCTACCCATCTTTCTCCTTTTTCTATTTTCTTGAATCCTTGTTGTCGAGTTGGAAATGTGATTGCGGAGACCGACATGGGTGATATAGAGCAAGGGAACTTAGAGAGAGAGCCAAGAACTCCCCTCGTGAAACTTACCTGCAATCCTTTCTCTACAATTTGCCCAACACTTATGATATTTTTTGTTACGGTAGGAACATACAATACCTTGCAGAGTAGATTCATGTTTCCATCTGGGGTCTTTATGGTAGGTACATACAATACCTTGCTCAGTAGATTCATGTTTCCATTTGGGATCTTCACATTTCCAATCTTTTCCATTGAGTGCCTAGTGTCATCTCTTGTTTGAACCTCATGTATATTTCTTGGATCCTCCAAGTCTAAGAGTAGAGCCACATTCCCTGTTACATGATTTGAACAACCAGAATCTATAAAAAATACATGTTTGTATGTTTTACCTTACTTCATGGTCATGTTCATGAGGAGAAGTGAATCCTCTTGAGTTTTCTCTTTAGTGTAATTGTTGTAATCTCTTCTTCCTCTATATCCTCCTTGATGATTTGTATTATTGAAGTTGTTGTTGTTGTTGTATCCATTGAAGTTATTTGATCTTCCTCTTGCACTTCCATAGCCTCCTCTATTGAAGCCTCTTCCTCTTTGATTTCTAGTGATCCCAAAGCAATTCTCAGTTGCATGATTGTCTAGGCCACATATGGCACATAGAGATGAGTTTTGGAATCTCCCATTGCCTTGTCTACCTCCTCTGCCTCTTCCTCTTGAACTTCTAACTCTATCAATATAATTTTCTTGAGAGGTATTACCCTCATCATCATATCTATTACCTTTTCCTTTCTTACCCTTAGTTTTGTTCTTATCTATATATAGGGTAGAGGATTGATTACCTTTTGAGTTGTCTCAATTCTTCATACGATTTGCCTCATGTGTGAACAATTGTCCCATGAGGGTGTTGAAGTCAAGAGCTTCCATGTCCATGTATAGGTCCATTGTTGTGGTGAAAGCTTTCCATTTATCATCTGCTTTGATTCCATTAATCACTTGCCTTATTATTCTTGGGAAAGATGGATGGACACTCCAAGAAATGAGTAGGTACTGCCAATCCCTGCTTTGTACCAGCCCCTTTTTGCTTCAGAGTTGAGTTGTAGGCCCTCTTAGCTTTCCAATGACACTAAAGAAGTGCCTATGTACTTTGGAAATGATGTGAGAAATGACTAATTCAAAACAGACTACTTTCAAGTTGAAGGATCAATGAAAACCTTCTATTTTTGTTCACACACCTGCTGCTTGTTAGTGCTTCGAGTATAGTAGGAATTAGAAAAATTCCTTTTGGAGATATCAAATAAGCTTAATGAGCTAATGATTCAAAGTGGAATCACTTAAAATGATGCACTATACATAGAGCAATCAGTCTAGCAATCAAATCATTACCCCCGATTTTTTAGGACCTCTATAGAGTTTGACGAGTAGGTACTTCGACGCACTTTTCTCCAAATCGGTTGAATGGATTATCTTCAAAATTTTTAACATGTAGAGGACTTAGAGCTGATTCCAACAAGCTATAGAACATTGAAAATGGTGAAGAAATGACTAATATATGAGTAGTACAAAATGACTGTTCTAAGTGACTATGACAGAGAGACCATAGATGAAAGTATTGATCTATTGTATTAGAAGACAATGTTGTACATGATCATTGGCATGATAATCAATGCCTAATGATAATTAGTAGTGTAAGCTATGAAGTGAGCCTCAACCTCTTACAATGTAATCAACAAGAACTTGGAATTGAAGTGATCTGCCCTGCAAGTTTTTCAATCATCTTTTATAGATGAGTCATTTGAATTTTGAATTTGAATTCTTCATTGGCTCTCACTAAAAGTGATCCTCTAATCTAGGAGATATTCTCTCCAAATAAAGTCATGGCTTTTTTATCTAACAAATTCCATGAGTTTAGTGGTAGCTACAAATATTCCTCCAAGTCAAATAGACTTTTACAAATGGTAAAAGGTAAAGGCTTTCATAGCAATGGTTCCCATGGAACTTCAATTAGTTGCACATAAACTCTAGCCAAATGTGTAGGCTTGGTATTTGCCCCAACAGCTCCCCCTCAAGCCAAACATCTTGGCTTGGTCCTCTTCTTCAAATCTCTTGAATGTCCTGCAATCCCATCTAGACTTAAACCTGCATAGTTTTGTACCATCTAATGCTTTAGGCAATAAGTCTGCACATGGCATATTAGTTGATACATATGCCAACTGAATTTCCATGCTCAATAGCTTCTCCATATCTTGGTCCTAGCATGATAAATAGGATTTGCTTCAAGATGTAGTGAGCTTGTATTATCTCCAAAAATCATTGGAGATGTAGTATGCAAACCTAAATCTGTATATAACAATCTGATCCATATGGCCTCTTGAGTAGCATTGGCCAATCCTCTATACTCTGCCTCTGTAGAAGATAAAGCAACAGTAGGTTGCTTCTTTGAAGACCATGATATAGGTTTATCATCTTTAAAAGATAGATAACCTGAGGTACTCCTTCTATCATCTTTGCAACGTGCCCAATCTGCATCTGAATATATCTTGATGTCCAAATCTGAGGTATAATGAAAGTATAATCCTTGATTTTGAGTGCCCTTAAGGTACTTCAAAATCCTCTTGGCAACTTCCAAATGAGGTGCCCTAGGTTTGTGCATAGATGGACTTAAGACACTTACTCCATAAGCAATATCAATCCTTGTCAATGTAGCATAGTTCAAGCTTCCCACTATGTTTTGGTAACCTGGAATATTCTCAAGCACATCACCTTCATGAGCACTTAACTTTTGGTTTACCTCCATTGGAGTGCTTGATATCTTGGCATCCTGCAAATGAAACTTCTTCAACATGTATTGTATATACTTTCTCTGCGTAATATAAATTCCAGAGTTAGTGTAGACTAACTCAAGTCAAGAAAATATTTTAGTGATCCTAGATCACTGATTTTGAACTGCTGCATCATTTGATTCTTAATATGCTTGATGCCATTAGCATCATTACATGTGAGTATGATATCATCAACATATACACATAGGTATATTACCTCAGAATTACTCCTCTTAACAAACAGAGAAGTATATGCTTCACTCATGATGAATCCTTGATCTTGAAGGTATGTAGTCAACCTATGGTTCCATGCCCTAGGTGCCTGCTTCAATCCGTAAAGATCTTTGTTCAATTTACATACATATGTTACCTTGCTTGGGTCCTCATAGCCAGGATGTTGAGACATGTAAACCTCCTCTGAAATCCATCCATTTAGAAATGCATTTTTTACATCCAATTGAACATGTTCCAATTCTTGGATGCAGCCACACTTACCAATACCCTGATGGTTGGCATTTTGGGCACAGGTGACAAGGTCCCTTCATAGTCAACTCCTTGGGTTTGTGCAAAAACCTTGGCCACAAGTCTAGCTTTGTACCTGCTTATTGATCCATCAGAATTCCTCTTGATCTTATAGATCCATCTAGAACCAATTACCTTCATAGACTCCTTCTTTGGCACTAGCTCCCAAGTATCATTTTCCTTGAGTGCTTCAATTTCCTCATCCATAGCTTCCTCCCATTCTCCCTTGGTCTTTGCCTCTTCATATGATCATGGCTCTTCAAATGACAAGTCTTTTGCAAGATAAACAGAGTGCTTAGTAACTAAAGAAGTGTCATACCCATATCTAATTGACTTCTTGCTCTCCCTTTGTGATCTTTTGATTTCTTGGTTGGATGATTCAGGTATATCCTCCAACTTCTTCATTTTGACTTTGCCTTTGGACTTCCATGCCTTGAATTCTTCTAAGTTGATGATGTCCTCATCATCGAAATTGATGTCTTCAATTTGATTAGGCTCCTCCTTAGTGAGGCTTGGAAATTCCTCTTCCAAGTCATAAGGTATCTTTACTTTCTTGCATTCACTTTCAAGCCAAGAGTCATTCTCATCAAAGACAACATCTCTAGTGACCATAAATCCTTTGTTGGAAGGATTGTAGAACCTATATCCTTTTTGATTCAAGTCATACCCTATGAAGATGCACTTCTCTGCCTTAGGGTCTAGCTTACCTCTTATTTGAGAAGGGATATGTACATAAGCAACACATCCAAAGATCCTGCAATGATCAAGAGAAGGTCTTATACCATGCCATGCTTCATATGGGGTCATTCCATCAAGAGATTTGGATGGCAACCTAATTACAAGATAAGTGGAAGTAGATTCACTCTCTGCCCATAGGTAATTAGGTATTTTTTTCTCATTTAACATTGACCTTGCTGTTTCAACAATTAGTCTATTTCTCCTCTCTGCCACCCCATTTTGCTCAGGGGTATACCTTGTTGTGATTTCTCTCTTGATTACTCCATCCTACAAGAATGCATCAAACTCATTTGAGAAGTACTCACCTCCTCCATCTGACCTTAGTCTCTTAACGCTTCTTCCTGTTTGGTTCTCAACAAGTGCAAGATATTTTTTAAAGCAACGGAATACTTCATCTTTGTGATTCATAAAGTACAAGATAGTCCACCTATTGAAATCATCAATGAAAGATACATAATACCTTGATCCAAAAATAGAGGGATCCTTACTTGGTCCCCATACATCTGTATGGACAAGCTCCAGGTAGTCCTTATGCATGTAGCCTTTCCTTGAGAAGGGTAACCTGTGAGATTTTCCAAACTGACAAGCACCACATTTATAGATCATGTGTTCCTTGGCCCAAGCACACATTGATCTCTAAATATTTGCTTTAAAGTTCTCTCACCAATATGCTCTAATCTCTTATGCCAAATTTCAAGCTCTGATAGTATTTCGTCTTTGTAACTGTAGAGTGCAATATTCCTTGTATCTTCAAGTTCAAAAGTGAATAATCTACCTGTCTTTTCTCTTTTGGAAATTCTCTTGAATCCATGTTGGGGATCCTCCAAAAATGTTCGATATTGGTTGAACCTGACCTGCAAACCCTTTTCCACAATCTGTCCAACACTCATCAAATTCTTGGTAATTGTAGGTACATATAGAACCCTGCTCAACAAATTTCTATTTCCATCAGAGGTTTTAACATTTCCTACCTTGATCACTGAGTGCTTGGTGTCATCACTTGTTTGTACCTGATGTTTACCCTTAGGTTCCTCAAGGTCAGAGAGAAGAGCTACATTGCTTGCCACATGGTTTGAGCATCTTGAGTCAATGTAGAAGAGATGGTCATCATTTATACCTGGTTTTGAAGTCACATTCATAATCAGAAGAGAATCCTCCCTCTCCTCTGTATAGTTGTTGTAGTCTTTCCTTGCTTTGTAGCCTCCTTGGTAGTTGTTATTGTAGTTTGTTGTAGTTGTTATTGTAACCTTGATGGTGGTTGCTTGATTGTGTATATCCACCTCTTTGAAATCCTCTACCTCTCTGATTCTTGAAGTTCCTATAACACTCATCTGTAGTATGATTTGACAATCCACAAATATTACATGGTGAGGAGTTATAAGGTCTCCCCCTACCTTGCTTACCTCCTCTGCCCCTTCCTCTTGAGGTTCTACCTCTCCCTGCATAGTTTGGCTTGGGAGGTAGCTCCTTCATTCTCAATCTTCTTGTTCTTTCCTTTCTCTTTAGTCTTAATTTTATCTGTGTATAGGGCAGATGAGCTATTACCTCTTGATGAATCTCCATTCTTGTTGAGCTTGGCTTCATGGGTGAAGAGTTGCCCCATGAGTGTGGTAAGGTCTGGAATCTGCATGTCCATGTACAAGTCCATGGAAGTTTGTAGCTCAGTGATGAGTAGCACCTCCTTTAATGTCAATCCGGGAAGACGTGAGGATGGTATGAAGACCTTAAACAAGTGATGGCACAAGTGCATGAGTGAGAAACACACTAACATGCACACACATACACACACACGCACACACGGCAAGACAAGGAGAAAGACAATGGAGTTCTTTTAGATTACTTCAAAAGTGCTCATACAAGTTCAAATCTATTACAAGCTAACCCCAAAAATGAGCTCTCTAGCTCTATTTATAGTTTTTGACTAGCTTTTGGCCCTGTCCAGACCTAGTGTTCGGCCTAGTTAAAAATTAGGTTCTAGGGCCTATTTGGAGGCTCAAACGGAGTCTAAAAATTATGAAAATTGGTACGATGATACTTCTAATACTCTCAAGCTCGAGGACTCCTCGGCTTGCACAAAATGGAGTTACAAAAAGGTGAAATGGTATTTACATGCTCTGGCTCCCTTCTTTGGCTTCCTTGTCTTGTGAGTCCTTGGGTGCTTTGACTGCTGCCAACACCCCCCTCTCTCTCGCGTCTGTCGTCTCTGACAGACCCTTGTCGAGCTGAGCGTTGGACATAGTATTGAACCACATCTGAAGCAAGGTGGTGTTCTTCTAGTCGCAGCCCCCGTGCTAGGTCTGTTAACAATGCATCCCAATCCGCTGGACCTGGAACGTCTGGATGTGGCACCCGCAATTGATCTGAATGGATGGTCCTCTCCACAACGAATAGTTGGAGGAGATGTGAGGGCTTGGGTACGAATATTTCTGAGTGATATTCCCAGAACCATGTGACGAACATCTCCTCGAAGGTCTGCTTGAAGCAAACTGGGAGGTATTTTATTCTTGCGTGCCAGGCATATATTACCTTTATTGAGGGGGTGGTGCTCATGTCATATACCAGGTCTAGGTTGCCTGCAGTGAAGCCAACTCTTGCGAAATGGGGGTCTTTGATGTTTTTGAATGTTCTGAATGTGATTAGCATTAATTCAAAGATCTTCATGCACATCTGTGCCATCACATCAGGGGTGTTCCGTAGTCGAAGGCTCCAATGATAGATTGTAGAAATCATGTAAGCGATGGTGGGAGGTCCTTGTGGAGGTGCTAGATAGACATAATTTAACCACTTTGCACAGCCTTTGACATCCTTGACAGCAATGGTAAACTCGGGCCAGGTGCGTCTTCGGAAGACTGGAACATAACAGGGGTTGTATTTGATAAATAGTGGCATGTTATTCCAGGTACGAACCATTTCAGGTAAGTTTCTAAGAGTCATATCCGCCAGGTAGGTTGATGAATGGATCCTTTTTTAGCAGTTTCAAGGATATCATCAGGGCCAAATTGTGTGGCAAAAGTTGGGGCTTTGCCACATCGTCGTTGAATCTCTACATTGTAGTCAGCCAGGAGAACACAGAATGGCACGTATTGATCATCGTTAGTGCCTATCCAACGGTGGTGTGACATGTTCCGAAAGTATTCTGAGTTTATGATAGTGTCCTCCAATTTAGCCATTGATTGGATTTGGAGTACCACTCGATCTTCATGGGTTTTAGCTGTCTTTTCAAGTTTCTGAAGCCATTCGGGTGCTTCGACTTCCAGGGTGTCCATTCCTTTTGAGGTTTGCTGACCTCCTGGCATCGCCATAGGAACATATGGTTCCTCATATGACTCATCCACCTTAATGGGTACCAATTCATCTGGCTCTGGTTCTATAATTGGAGATGGTTGTCTTTCATATTCCAGTAACTTCTTCTACAATTCTACCACCTGCTCCGTTAATGCCTTTACCTCCTCTGAAGTCGATGTTGACTGTATGACCTTCGGTTGTTCCTCTTGTTCCCTGATCTGGTGGCGCAGTGCATCTCGTTCCTTTTCCATATCATCATGGGCTTCCAATAGATCAGCATAGCTTTTCAGGATTGTCTTCATTGTATCTGAGGGGACTGCTTTGAACTGTTCTGGATCGATCTCGTGGGGGGAGCCTTCCATTGCGGCTTCTAGGTTTTCTTCATTTTGCTTCTGCAGGCGCTTGTTCTCTTCAAGGGCGATAGCCATGTGTTTTCTGAGTAGGGTCAAATTACGCCGGACTCTTAGATTATCTGTTTGATAGACTTCAAGTAAAGCTTCGAGTTGTTTGACGCCTGGAAACTGTGATGGTTGGGGTGTCTCCAGGAGGGTTTGATGGGCTTGTTCGAGTGTGGTGTAGCATTGATTGAGGTCAGCGTTTTCGTCTTCTATATTGTAAGCCGCCTCTGTAGTTGTTGGTGATTCGTAGTTAGTTGACGATGACGGTCTTCGAGAGCCTGATACTCACTCTGTAGTTGGTACACACATTGATGTAACGTCGAAAACACATTATTTATATTAAAGAATGCAGGGAAAGGAGAGGATGCAAGGGGAAGGGAAATGGAGTCGTGAATGATGTGGAGTCTAGTGGTGATGTGGGTGGAGGGGGTATGGGAGATTCGGGCTGTGGGGAGGGAGTGGTGCTGTGGCTGGTGATGTTTCCATGGTGTCAAACGTGTGTGTGACCGTGTAGATGGGAACAGTGGGTGGGGTGGATGTGATGTTTGTGAATAGTGTTGTGAAAGTGGGCATGGTAACTCCTTCGAATTGGATGCCGGGAGAGAGAGGAATTCCCATGACATATGTGGTAATGGTGGAAGTGGGGGTGGTAGTGCCATGTGGTGAAGCGAATTGTGTAGTGAGAGGTGGTGAGGGTGGTGATATTGGTGCCTCGTGATGTTCCTCTGTTTGTGTAGTGTCTCCTGGTGCCGATACATTCATGTGAATCTGCTTGCCAGAGCGCATGGGACGAGTAGGCATCCGTTTCTCAAAGCGATGAATATAAGCCATAGTTGAATGAATGGCTTCATCCAAGCCTACCGCGTCTGCGTACAGGTTCATGGATTCAATAAACATGTCATCCACGCCTTCCTATGCTAACATTTGGCTCATGAGCACCTTTCCTGTCTCGAGCGACAGTTTGTGCTATTCCTGGACTCACTTCATGGTTTCATACAATCTTTTTATTTGTGCCGAATAGGCTGGGGCACTTGCTAGTTCTAAAAGTTCGTCATATTCTTGATCATGTTCCTCGTTTGCTTCTTCTTCTTCTGTCTCTTCTTCATCCTCTTCTACTTCTACTACTTTCGATTGGGTCGGGGCTGAAGTTTTTGTAGTGGGTTGTGTTCCTTGGGTTTGCTCTGCTTCCGTCTCGAGGTTAGATTCATTGATTAGCCTAGCAATTTCTTCATCAGTGAGATCATTCAGGGTGTAGCCCTGTGGAAACTCCAGGTGAGAAGGGATTGGAGGGAAAACTAGATTAGGTCCTTCTGTACTCTGTTTGGGCAAGCGAATTGTAAACAGACAGAAACTTTGCGTTTGTGGAGGCGTCACTTCTGGTGTGGTGGTGGCTCCCCTTGCTTGGGCACACGGTAATTGGATTGTACCTCTCATTTTCTTCGATGGAGGACTCGTTGTGGATAGTCATCTCTAGAACTCCTGAGCTCTGGACCACACTAGTGCTCGTTGAATGGGCACATCATAAGCTAAGCATCTATAAATTATTTTTGTTAGTGCACAACACCCATGAAGCACGTTCTTCTGTTTCTTATTCCATCACTGCTAGGCTAGGTGGATTTGATCTATGATCCAGTGTGGTAGATTGATTGTGAGATCCTCTGTCTCCGCCAAGTACAAGCTGAACCAGATCTTTTTTGGTGGCATAGTGAAGCGTTCTTGGGTAGGGAAAGCAAAGTGTTGCATGATCGTTCGTAGGTGGAGAGCGATGGTTGGTGTCATTGCTACCATGTCCTTCAATTTGTTGAGATCCTTGTGCTTCATCCTGCCTGGAATCATTGTTTCTTTCTCAGTGGGAATATGCATACCTTGCATGTTCAATGCTTCCCGTACTAGGTTGAGGGTCAGTTTGAACCTTTTGAGCTCGTGGCCTGACGTCAGTGAGGGTAGCACGAAAGTACTATCGCCTCCCTTGGCTCTGCTTGGGGTGATGGTACTGATAAGATAGGAGCATCGTAGGAAATCTGGCTTAGGTAAATGTGCCCAGAAATAGCTATCCAAGCCCGCTTTGCTCCATACCGATCACATTACTTCTGCATTCTGGTACTGCTCAAACTCACGGGTGAAGAAATGGTATCATCCCCATTTTCCATTAAACTCAATTCGTGCCTCCCAAAAGTAGGTTCCGTCTCCCAATGGTCCTGCGACATCACTGAACCAATGTGCATGTTTCCCCACTTGAGTAGTGTGTCCCTAAGGAGGGTCCTGAATAGGAACCACATGCACAACTCTAAGTTCTTGAGGCCTCTTAGTGAGTTATTGTTCCAAAAGGAGGGTTTCAATGTCCACAATCTGGGTGCTAGACCCTGCTTGGGAACTGGTGCCTCCTGCTTCTGCCATGTCACTGCTTGCTTGCTGGTTCTGTGAGAATATAGAAGCATGCGTTAACATTGTAATGGACAAGATAGAACAATTTTTGTCCCCGTTGCAACATTAACATGAGGTGAAAAAGGGGTTAGTGGGTCAGTGAGTGTTCGATGATTGTGTGTGTTGTAAGTGAACAAGTAGTCCTATGAGCTAAGTGAAAAGATGCAGTGTGAGAATGATGCAGTTAGTAAGTGGCGATGAATTTACAAATGGGGGTCGGGTGGTTTATTACAAGCTTTGGGTTGCCAAACTTAGTGGATGGCTTTTGGTTTTGATTTTGTGGAAACTCTAGAGGGCTTTATAAGAGTGTTTGCCTGGAAATGAGGCTTTTTAGGGACCCATTTACGAGTGATTTTGCTCGTGCTTATGGGCGAATATGTGTTCATGCGTGTTGAATAAGAGTGGGTATCAACTGTTCGAGTGAGTGAATCATGTTGTACATGGTGTGATCTGTGTGTAGCTATTTGAGCCCGCAAGCAAGCCTTAGGCACCCAAATTTGTCTTGATTGTCGGTCAACCTTCATCGACTTCTTGGGTACCCAGATAGACTTTACTTTTACAGAAGAATTTTTGGAGGTCTTCTTATTAGTGTTTGGTCGTTGATCACTAATAGGAAGTTGAACCAGTTGTTGAGGCTGGACCTCAATAGAATGCTCGCCTTTCCGCACCCACACTTGTTTTTATGGTTGAGACACCGTGCTTCGTATTTTCTTTGGGCTTCGAGCATAAGTCATCTGCTTCTTCTGCATTTGATCCACCTTTGGTTGCTGTATCCCTGTGGCTTTTGGAAGAAAAGGGAGTTCCGTCGTATCCTTGGCTTCTTTGTTGAGATAATCATCCCTCTGCATCACATAGTTGTGGACAAGAATAGCATGGTCATCTTCATGTGTACTCCTGGAAGGACGAGGAGTGTGTGCCTTTCCTAGTTCCTTGAGTGCTCCATTGTCTAACTCAATTATAATTCAACTCTGATTTACCCATACCTGAAGAATTCCACTTCTTAGGTTTAGGTTGACTGCATGATCATAGATCCAGTCTTGACCCAAGACAAGAGGTTCAATGAGATCCTCATCTTGACACATAGTACTTTAACTGTCATTAGCACATCTAGCCATATGATATCCTGGCTCCACATAGTCATCTGCCCTGGGCTGATCTCTACCCTGTCTTCTCAACTTCATCCTTCGGACGCGTTCCGATGCTTCTGCCTATGCCTCATCTCGAATTCGCTTTTCCTCTTCTTTACGTTTCTTTGCAGTATTGAGTCAATTTAACATCTCCTCAGTGAGGGGTTCTTGATATAGTTTGACTCTGCATCCACTTATGTAACTAGGGACAACATCACCTTCGAGTGTAGCTAATTGGATTGCTCCACTTGTGGATATCCTATTGATAATCATGGGTCCATAGCCACACTTTTCTAGCTTTCTTGCATGTTGTTTCAAGGTATACACCAAAACTAAGTCTCCGGCCTTCAATCCTTTATCCTTAACATGGGCATCAAAGTATGCCTTCTCTCGTTTCTTGTTGCATATATCCCTACGGCAGCCCTCAATTGTGTTTCACCTAATCGTTCAAGATCAAAGATTCTAGAGGAGAGCTCATGCTCTATCCACTCATGCTCTTGTGCTACTCTCAATGTAGGTATCAAGAAGTCCAATGGTAGCATTGCATTTTGGCCGAACACCATCTGAAAGGGTGTGGCTTGGAGTACCGTTTTATAGGCAACTCTGTATGCCCAAACATCATGGTGTAACTGTTTGTCCCAATCAGAGCATTTATTATTCACCGATTTGGTGAGCACATTGCATAGAATCTTATTGGTGCTTTTAGCTTGGCCATTGGCTTGTGGGTGGTAAGGGGCAGATTTCTTGTGTATCACCAAGAATTCTTGGAGAAGGTTTTCTATGACTTCATTCAAGAAGTGAGTGCCCCTATCACTTATTAGCTCTATGGGTAGTCCGTATCTCATGAATACATTCTCGAACAAGAACTTAGCTGTCGTTTGAGCATCGTTCTTTGTTGTGGCTTTCACTTCTACCCACTTGGTTAAATAGTCTGTGGCCACAATGATATATTCAGCATGTGAACCCTTAGCTGGGGGATTAATAGGACCTACAAAGTCTATTCCCCACTTAGAGAATGCACGTCCACCCATCATAGGTTTCAGAGGCATCTCATCTTTACGTATAGGATACTGAGTTCGCTGACAGACATCACACCTCTTCACATAGGTATGTGCATCCATATGAAGGGTCGACCACCAAAGACCTGCAAATAGTATAGCCTTGATCACTCGGTCTGGTCCAAAATGTCCTCCTACTACACCCTGGTGAGCAGTTTCCAAGATCTTAAGATATTCACTCTCATGGACACATAATCTAAGGTAACCATCTTTACCACGCTTGTATAGATTGTCGCCAATGAGTGAGTAATCTAGGGCTTCTTGTTCTAAACTTCTTTTCCTGGCCAAAGTCATGTCTTGAGGGAATGTTTTTGTCCTAAAAAAGGTTACCAATGGTTCACTCCAATCTGGTACTAAAGACACTTGGTACAGTGTAGCATGCTCCACAGGTGGTCTAGTACGACAGAGTGGGCATTCCTTGCACAACCTATGCACATCTGCTTCCATAATTAGCCAATGCACCTCGAATCTCCTTAGTGTCTGTAAAGTTCTTGGCCTCAAATGGTGTTGCTCTAATGCACCTACATGTGCCAATTGCAACCATTTTGCGTACTAGTCCTCCTCCACACAACAAGCCAATATCCCTTGATCTGTTTGTTTGTACATACTTCCTGCCATGATATGGTACTTCTCGGCTTTTACTACCTCCCTATCTTGAGTGTTTATGACTGGGTGGTTAGGCCCGTATGTCAATACTGGCACTAAGGGCTTAGCCCACTGAGGTACAACTTCCAAATTAAACAAGTAAGCATAAGGAAGGTCATCTGACACTCCTTGTGGGGCCTCTCCAGATGTGAGCCTCGAGAGATGATCTGCTCTCAGGTGGGTCTTGCTTTTCCTCACCACAAACTCAAAGTCATATTCCATTAGCAAGAGGAACCATCTTACTAATCTGCCTGTATTGCATGGTTTGTTTACCAAGTACAACAATGCCTGATGATCAGTAAAAAATTTAAATTTATTTGCAAGCAAATAGTGCCTAAATTTTTTAACTGCATATACCATGCGTAATCCTTCTCTCTCAGTAGTGATATAATTCCGTTCAGCTGCATTTAGCTGTCTACTAGCATAGGCAATGGGAAGATCCATATTACCTTCACCCATAGGTTGTGCAAGCACACATCCAATAGCATAATTGGATGCATCCACATGAACATGAAAGGGCTTATTCCAATCTGGTGTGATCAAGATTGGTGTTGAACATAATCGTCGTTTGAGCTCATTGAAAGATTCCTCACATTCATCAGTCCACTCAAAATTGGTCAAAAGTCCGTACAGAGGCTTTGCTATGATGGCATACATGTATAAACCGTTGGTAATAACCACAATGCCCCATGAAAGCTTGTACTTCCTTGACATTCTTTGGCCTAGGTAGCTCTGCTATAGCTTTCACCTTCTCCTCATCCATGGATATACCATTCTTTGACACTATGTGTCCTAGAATTTTGCCTTGCCTGACCATGAAAACACACTTTTCTGGGTTCAGGTAGACTTGATATTCTCTACATTTGTCAAAGATTTGCCTAAGTTCAAGAATATGTGTTTGCCTAATGTTGGAATGAGCACAAAGATTGTCAACATAGACCTCTAAGTTCTTCCTCAAGAGTTCTTTAAACACATGGCACATCAATCTTTGGAAGGTTGCAGGAGCATTGGTAAGCCCAAATGGCATTACTCGAAAAGCAAATATACCCCACTCAGTGGCAAAAGCTGTCTTATGTTGATCGTCTGGAGCTATGGCTACCTGATTGTAACCAGAAAATCCATCAAGGAAGCTATATAGTTCCTTGCCTGCTACTCTTTCTAAGAGATGTTCCGTGATAGGAAGCGGATAGTTATCTCGAATAGTGGCTGCATTAACCTTCTTCAAGTTAATGCACACACGTAGCTTTCCATTCTTCTTGGGTACCACTACAATGGGGGACACCCACTCAGTGTGCTCAATTTCATAGATGAATCCAGCTTCTACCAGTCTATCTATCTCCTCCTTGATCTTAGCAGCATAGTTATCGTTATAGGTGTATGGCTTCTGCTTGGATGGTTTGGCATATGAGGTCATGGGAATTGTGCGTGAGCATATGTCAGGGTCCACACCTTTCAAGTCCTTGTAACTCCAAGCGAATACATCTCGGTATTCTCTTAGCAAGGTTATCAACTCGTGCTCCTCTTCTCCTGTCAGGTCATGTCCTATGTAAGTGCATCTCTCCTCTCCTTCTTCTATGGCTACAACTATTTTCTTGGTGGTTTCTTTGTTATCATAGGGCTCCCCTGATTGTGTCTCACGTTTAGGCATTCTTACCATGACTCTTCTATCGTCTATCTCATACTTTCTGAAATTGTCAGGGACCTCAAACAAAGATTCTTCCTCTTTTGGTGTGACTTCTTTCTTCTTCCTCTTCTTGCCTTCACTCTTGGCGACCACTTGTGTGGTTAATCTCACCTTGTTCATAATTTCTACGTGTCTCTGAGGGTGAGCTTCTACCTCATAGAAGTATTCCTCATCTGATGCAAAGGGTGGGTCCATGAAGATTGAATCTAGATCGGAGTCACTTGCATCCTCAAATGCATCAGGGCTAGGTTTGCATTCTTCTAAAACTGCATCTCCCATGATTGGTTCTATTGAGAAGACTGAAATGTCATAGCCATCCTCATCATAGTGGGGCGTCCATTTTTCTTCATTGATGACTACATCCATTGTTGCTAAAATTTCCGCCCAACCATGAGGTTCAAATTCTTCATAAGGAAATACTACAGGTGCATAGGCTGGGTCTTGAATTGATCTATGTGTCTCTTTTGCACCTACCTCTCTGGCTTTTTCTCTCTTCTCTTCTTCTACTGCTACTTTACACATCCATAAATGGGTGTCTTCATGCATCCATGAGGATCCTGATCCTATGGAATGCATCGACTCAGTATCATCTTTAGCTCTATGGATGGGATTCCATTGGATAGGGGGTACATCTCTGTGAGAGTAATCCTTGAGATTAACTTTGGTTGTGACACCTAAGTGTTGCAAATACAAAGAATTGGTGCCCCAATCCTGTACCACTTGCAACTGTCGCATAAATGGTCTTCCCAAAATCATCTCATAGGCATGGTTCTTGCTAAAGTCACATATAGCAAACATATGCTCAAAATCTACACCACATGTAGTGAGAGTTATTCCTTCTAGCAACCCTAAGGGTCTTTCAATGTGACCATCCGCCATCTGCAACTTCATCCTAGTTGGTCTGAGTGCTGGCTTGCCCCAACGCTTCCATAGGGAAGTGGTAGCAATTGCAACTCCTGCACCTGAGTCTAGAATGGCCTTGCTTGTATATCCTTGATGAGTAATGGGCAGATAGGTGTTTCCTTCTTCTCCTTCGCTCATGTCTCCTATCTTGTCCAAAGGTATCTCTGGCACTGTTCTATGAGATCCTACCTGGGAACGCGGTTTTGCTACTTCAGGCACTTGATTGGCTACATGTTTCCACAGCTTTGGCCTAACCTTGAGTAACTCTTCTAAAGTGAGATTGCACTGCACTTTAGTATTCTTTACTACCTCTGTGTTCCTAGGTATGACTGAGTCTTCGTTTCTTACCATGACTGTGGGTGCTCTCATACATGTGGACTTAGCTTCCCATGGGCCTGTGAAGTGGGGTAATTCCTGTAAAGAATTAGACTCAAAGTCTAATCTCTCTTGGGATTGGGTGCTCTCCTGCTCTCCATAAATGGAGGGAATATCTTGTGGGAATTGATCATGCGCGTCATCCACAAGTTGAATGGGAGGAGGGACTTCACTCTCTTTTGCCCATTTCTCTTCTTGAATCTCTCGTAGGAATTCTGGTGTGTACCTATTCATAGAAGAAGAGATGTCTGGTTCAGTGGAACTGGGCACATAAGCTTCCTGTGGGGGAATGCTTATTCTTTTACTTGCCTCATCTCTTCCTTGGTTTTTTTCTTCCTTAGCAGATCTTGCAATTATGCTCTCTAACTTTTCTAATAGTCCATCCAAGTGCAATTGTGCCTTAACTGAGCAAGAGTAGTTCAAGAGGCGACTGGCTTCAAACATGGTCTGAGCCAATGCTACCATTTTCGCCCAAAGCTTGGTTCTTTCTATCTCTAGGTCAGCTCTAGGATAGCACTTGTCATGATCCATCACATTTGGCCCTTCTTGGATTCTGGCCTGATATGCCTTAAGCATCATGTCTATGTCTTTAGGAGTGGGGTCAGCTAATACTGATCCTACTCTAGGGGGTGGTGGAATGGTATGAGGTGGGCTAAAAGGTGGTGGATTAGATGGTGCTAGGGATGAAGAAGGTGGGATTATGTGAGAGTTTGTTTGAGAGGTGAGTTCAACAATTTTGGCTTTTGTTTCTCTTATGCTTTCTTCTAAGTCGCTCAGCTTTTTAGACCATTGTCTTTTCATTCTCTCCCGGCTATCTTTCCAAGATCTCGACCGTTTCTTGGCTATGCTCTCAGTTTCACTAACCTCTGCACTCTTTTCTTGGCCTAAGCCTTGGTTCTGCTGCAAGCTTGAGCTCTAGTGACCACCTGCACTAGTGCAGTGGAAGTTACACTTCCTGTAACGTCTACTACTAACCCAGTAACATTAATTGGAGTGATTTTTGGCATATTATTGGGATTCTTTGGGCAATCTCGTAAGAGATGCTCCTTCCTGCAATCTTGACAAAAGCCTTGAACTGTTACTGATTGGGGTTGTGTAGGTGTAGGCATTGGGCAATCACGAATGAGGTGATCTCCCTGACATCTATAGCATGGTCCTCTAGGGAATGGGGGTCTTACTTGCCTAGGTTGAGGTCTAGGGTTGGGATTTGTGTACATGATGTTTGCATACTCTGGATCCCAATTAGGTTCACTCGGTTCTTCACTATAGTAGGATTCACCATGTTCAAGAGACTGCATGTAGTATGCCTGGGGGCTATCAATATGTGTAGAATCAAAGTTGTGGTCATTGGGGTCACTTTCTGAAAGCAATGGTGTTACTGGCACTATGGCTCTATTCAGGTTCTCTTCTGCAGCTGCATACTTTACTAGGATCACATTGGCTGGAGCTGGAGGTTGTTGGGCTAGCACTGGTTGAGGTCTCTGCTGGCCTGATATTGTGGTTGGTAGGTTTGTTGAGGCCTCGCATATTGTTGTGGTTGATATTGGTTCTGATATCTTCCCTGTTGTGGATATGGTTGAGGGTAGGTTTGCCTAACCGCTTGCTTATTGTATGGGCAATCTTGTGCTGTGTGATTAGTGTATCTCCATTCTATGGTGCAGTATTGGCTACTGGGATTCACTTGGGGTTGAGCCATGATGGGACACACGTTCGCCATATGGTCACCTCCACAAGTATAGCACCGTTTAACTAGGGCAAATCTTGGGATTTGTTTGCTAGAGACACTTAGTTTTTGAGCTACTTTCTCAGTGAGTTCCTCAATAGATGTGGATTGCGAGGAAGAGAGGCTAGTAGAACTATCTGAATCTTTGTAGATTTTGGAAAGTTCTAATTCCTCCCCTAGGTTATCCTCGATGTCGATGCATATGCGTACACACTCTCCTATGGTCCTCGGGTCCTTTAAGTACACGTATGATGTCAACTTTGTACTCAACAGTCCGTCTAGGAACAAAGCCACTTGTTTGGCTGGTGTGGGTAACTCAGAAACAGGACATCTCTCTAGATATTGGCTAAACCTTCTTCCTGCAAGTCTAAATGTCTCTTGAGGGGTTTGCTTGAAGCTATGAATCAATGAGGAAGTGTTATGCCTTATGCCACTCTTAGAGAATTCAATAATGAAAGCCTCTAGAAGTTGGTCTATGCTCCTGAAGTGTCTCTCATTTAGTGGTTGGAACCATGTAAGAGCAGTGTTCTTAAGTGTTAGACCAAAGGCATTGTACTCTGTGAATAGGTCCTCCACTTGTTCAGCTCTCAAGACTTGCCTAGACTCCGCCACATGATCGTATGGGTCTCCAGTGCCATCGAAGTAGTTCTTCATGGATTTAACCAGCTGTGTAGGTCTCAAAGTCCTCGTGTGCTCTCTAGGTCTTGATAGAGGGAATTCATCAGCATTTCTTAGGTTCCTTGGGGCTCTTGGTCTCTCAGTTTCTTCTCTATCCGTCTCTGTTCTCATCCTTTCTCGACCCAAGGGGTTGGAAAAACTTACCTCCGGCTTGTCTCTACTTCTATCCCTTTGAGCTCCATGAGCTTGGGATGTTCCAGCTTCTCGGTGGCCATATGAAACATTAGATCTTGGTTGGGGGAAAATAAACTCTCCTTTCCAAGTGTAGGCATGCCTACCATGCTCCATGACTACGAAGATACTCTCTGAAGTGTTGTCTAAATAGGTCACCTTGCCTGGGCTATCAGGATCTTTGAATTCATAGATCGTGATCATTCCTACCTCATTCGGTTGATTAGGCTTATACCTCCAGAAGGCTTGATCAGTTTCTCGATTTAGAAGTAGATCTATGCTCTTATTATCCTGGGGAATCCACTCTGGTGTGATAATTCTAGTAAGCACTGATTTGCCTTGAGGGATTTTAGGCTCTCTACCTATGTTTCCTTGCTCTAGGTCACCTATGTCCGTTTCTAGGATCACATTGCCAAATTCATCTGTCCTATCTGGGTAACTGGTGACCACATATATGGTTCCTTCTTTGTCCAAGTAAGCTCCATTTTCAAACTTGACTGTTAGACACTCTAGTCCAATGGGTTGATCTGGGTTTTTGATATGGACCACAGATCTTCCTAGGCCATCCTCATAGATGCTAGCACCTAATCGGTTAGTCCTAAGGTATTCCAACTGCATCTTGTAGGAGCCTTCTACCCTATGTAAATATGGCACACCTGAACTTCCTGTAGGTCTCTCCATGCCGTGGGACATCTCAGACTCACTAGTCTCAAAGCTAGGGTAGTGTGAATAGTGGCTCAACTACTGGGCCCAAGACCTAGCAGTATGATTGACACTAGCCTCTGAAGACCTAAGACTCTGTCTATCTCTTCCTAGGTGTTGTCTTGATCTAAGGTTCATAAGCCCAATTGAATAATCCAAAATTTCCCAAGTACAATTTTCGTTGCTGAGTTCTTTTGTATTAGTCACTTTTTTTTTTTAATTTCCTTAGGGTGTCACTTCTTGTCCAATCAATCTTCGTTGCAAGGAACACTTAAGTTTTATCATACTTTGAGTTTGGTTGCTCGATTTAAATTCTTTTCCCTTGGGTTGTTTCGCAAATGTAATCTCTTGGTACTTGCACTTGAGTGATTAGAGTTCTTGGACTTGGTCGTGCTTAACGTATCCCTAATTGATCAAAACCTCTATCCATACTTAGCCTAACCTAGGGATTGACAGAGGGTGTTGAGAATTTCCAACCTTAGTTTCTCTCCTCGGTTGCCCTTGTGTGCCCAGGAAGCGTATTCCCAAGCTTGCACTTACTCTTGCTTCGAGTACCCTTCAATGCTCTCAAAGGACCTGTAAAAGTCCCAAAGTTAGCTAAAAAATTGAATTCCATTGATACAACAGACCATGCTCATTCATGCAGTTTAGAGATCAAATTATTCTTTGGCTTTATGGAAAACAATCCTAAAGATCCCTCAATTTTCTTCCCCTTAGGTATGGTCACTTCAAAATACTATATCTAATAATTTTGATATTAGTTTTACCGTAACCAGTGGAAGTTTTGGTTGTACTCCCCACGAGCTTTCCAACAAAACAAGAATCACAGCAAATGGATTTTGTATGAGAAAGTTATGCCCGATCATGGTTTTGGGGTTAAAACATGGTTTAAACAGGCTAACAGGCAAACAAGACGTCTCGAAATACTTGTGTAGTGGCCTCACAATGCTCTCACAATTTTCTAATGTTGCCCAAATATTACCCCAAAATAGACCAACTATCCTTGCCCTAAAAAATGGCCGAATTTGCCCGTCAATCGCGATTGAGTAGTCTGTCAATCGTGATTAATATGTCAGTCACGATCGACGTGTCGATCGCGATTGACAGGTCCGTCGTGGCTGTCAGTCGCGATTGATGGGTCAATCGCGATTGACACGTGGCCCAGAAATTCAGTCTGTCGTGGTCAAACGATCGTTGACCCTGTCGATCGCGATTGATGGATCGATCACGATTGACAGGTCCGTCACGAGGGGTCTATTGGTCATGGTCAAAGAGTCATTGACTGGGTCAGTCGCGATTGACAGGTCCGTCGGGGCTGTCAGTCGCGATTGATGGGTCGATCGCGATTGATGGCTCGATCGCGATTGACACGTGGTGCACGTAAATTCTGTCGGTCGTGGTCAGTCAGTCGTTGACTCAGTCGGTCGCGATCGAGGTGTCGATCGCGATTGACGAGTCGATCGGCTGGTGTCCGTGGTCGTTTGTCGATCGTGATTGACAGGTCAATCGCGATTGACAGAAAACAGAGACATATTAAAATTTCAAACACATATTTAGGATGCCCTAGGCCTACACATCATGGTTATGCACTTTGTTTTTGCAAAAAAGTCAACTTTTCTGTCGATCGCGATTGACATAGGTCAACGCCTCGGGACTTGCATAGTCAGATTTTTTACCTGCTGGAGCTGGTGCAGCTGCTGGGGATGCTGATTCCTGCAGAAAATCTCAACAAACACAGAATAGCAGAAACACACATACGCTCTCTCGCTCTCTCTCACAAGTGAAATGAGGAGAATGGTATGGGTAGGGTGATATGACCAAAAATTGAAATTTTTCGCGATGATGGAGATGGGAGATGGTGAGGATGATGATGGTGATGATGATGAAGAAAACAAAAGAAAATAGATAAAAGTAAAGAAATTAACTACGACTCCAACGCCTCAACTCTATGTCTTACCATCACACGCTCGTCCTCAAAGCTCGATCCCCGGCAACAGCGCCAAAATTTGGCGTAGCTCAGTGATGAGTAGCACCTCCTTTAATGTCAATCCGGGAAGATGTGAGGATGGTATGAAGACCTCATACAAGTGCATGAGTGAGAAGCACACTAACATGCACACACATACACACACACGCACACACACGACAAGACAAGGAGAAAGACAATGGAGTTCTTTTAGATTACTTCAAAACTGCTCATACAAGTTCAAATCTATTAAAGCTAACCCCAAAAATGAGCTCTCTAGCTCTATTTATAGTTTTTGACTAGCTTTTGGCCCTGTCCAGACCTAGTGTCCGGCCTCGTTAAAAATTAGGTTCTAGGGCCTATTTGGAGGCTCAAATGGAGTCTAAAAATCATGAAAATTGGTACAATGGTACTTCTAATACTCCTCAAGATCGAGGACTCCTCGGCTTGCACAAAATGGAGTTACAAAAAGGTGAAATGGTATTTACAATGATTTTTAGTGATGAGAATCACTGTTATGAGGGTGTTGATTTGGAAAAATTTGAATGGCCTACTTGCCAGATCTTTGTTGACTACTTTGTCTGCTTGTGCCTTCTCTCCATGCTGGCTCCCTCCTTTGGCTTCCTTGTCTTGTGAGTCCTTGGGTGCTTTGACTGCTGCCAACAAAGTTGTGGAGCTCTCCCATTTGTCATCTGCTTTAATACCATTGATTACTTGTCTTACAATCTGCTCCTCTTCAATTTCTTCTCCTATGCTTGCCAATTGATCAGCTATATCCTTGAATTTGGTAAGATACTCTGAGATGCCTTGCTTGGGTTGCTTTCTTTGAGTGGTAAACTCAATCCACAATTGGTTCTTCCTAGCCCTTGTGTTGGAAGAGAAATAGGAAGATAATGTTTCCCAAGTTTCTTGGGATGTCTTATAGTTCCTAATATGTGGAAAAAGAAAATCAGAGATTGAGTTAAGTATGACCTTGCTAATGCATCCTTGGCACACCATGTATTGAGTCTTTCATGCTCCTCTCTTGTAGGTTGTCCTTTGCTTCTGAAAATGGGCATCTCCCCATCTCTTGAGATATATCCATAGAGATTCCTTCCTTGCAAGTATGTCTTCATTCTCAACGACCATGCTTGATAGTTGTTCCTGTCCAATTTATCAATGAAAGAAGGAAAACCATCTCCCATTTTACCTTAGCTTTGCTCTGATACCATTGTTGAAAAAGATGGATGGACACTCCAAGAAATGAGTAGGTATTGCCAATCCTAACTTTGTACCAGCCCCTTTTTGCTTCCGAGTTGCATTGTAGGACCTTTTAGCTTTCAAGTGACACTAAAAATGTTCCTATGTACTTTGGAAATGATGTGATAAATGATTGATTCAAAACAGATTACTTTCAAGTTGAAGGATCAATGAAAACCTTCTATTTTTGTTCACACACCTGCTACTCGTTAAGCTCAGTGCTTCTAATACAGCAAGAATTAGAAAAATTCCTTTTGGAGATATCAAATTAGCTTAATGAGCTAATGACTCCAAGTGGAATCACTTACAATGATGCACTATACACAGAGCAATCACTTTAGCAATCAAATCATTACCCCCAATTTTTTAGGACCTCTACAGAGTTTGACTAGTAGGTACTTCGATGCCGTTTTCTCCAAATCGGCTAAATGGATTATCTTCAAAATTTTTGATCATGTAGAGGACTTAGAGCTGATTTTAAGAAGCTATAGAACATTGAAAATGGTGAAGAAATGGCTGATATATGAGCAGTACAAAATGACTGTTCTAAGTGACTATGACAGAGAGACCATAGATGAAAGTATTGATCTATTGTATTAGAAGAAAATTTGTACATGATCATTGGCATGATAATCAATGCCTAATGATAATGAGTAGTGTAGGCTATGAAGTGAGCCTCACTCTCTTACAATGTAATCAACAAGAACTTGGAATTGAAGTGATCTGCCCCGCGAGTTTTTCAATCATCTTTTATAGATGAGTCATTTGAATTTTGAATTTGAATTCTTCATTGGCTCTCACAAAAAGTGATCCTCTAATCTAGGAGATATTCTCTCCAAATAAAGTCGTGGCTTTTTTATCTAACAAATTCCACGAGTTTAGTGGTAGCTACAAATATTCCTCCAAGTCAAATAGACTTTTACAAATGGTTAAAGTTAAAGGCTTTCATGCCTATGGTTCCCACGGAACTTCAATTAGTTGCACATAAATGCTAGCCAAATGTGTAGGCTTGGTATTTGCACCAACAATTATCTGCTCTTCATCTATGACTTCTCCAATGCTCCCAAGTTGATCTACTAATTTCATCTTGGTGACAAAATCAATCACACTTTGCCTGGGCATCTTCTTGAGTGTGGTAAACTCCATCCAGAGTTGGTTCTTCGTGGCTTTAGTACTTGATGAAAAGAATGCTTGAAGAGCATTCCATGTCTCTTGTGAAGTCTTGCAGTTCCTAATGTGTGGAAGTAAAAAATTAGAGATTGAGTTAAGAATGTAGGACTTGGATACAACATCCTTTGAGCACCATGTGGTTAACCTCTCTTGTTCTTTTTGAGTTGGTTGTCCTTTGCTTCTGAGGATTGGCATCATCTCATCTCCAACAATGTAACCATAGCGATTTCTCCCTTGAAGATATGATTCATTCTAAGTGACCAAGCTGAGTGATTACCTTGATCCAATTTGTCTGTGGATGAAGTAAATCCATCTCCCATGTTGAGTTGGTGTAGCTCTTATACCATTGTGAAGAGATGGTTGGAAACAATCTAGAGATGAGCTGGTGTTGCAATAATCCTTCTCTACACATGCTAATGTGACTTTAGGGAACCTTACTAGACTCCTTCAGCTTCCCAAATATGCATTTGGACTCACTATGTGCTCTGGATCGTCATTGCCAAATGTTTGTACCAAAACAGATAACTTGCACATAGAAGCACTATGAAAAAACTTGTTATTTTTGGACTTGAATGTCTCAGAAAAATGTTCAGTTCTCACTCTTTGATAACAATTGACCCAAGAAATTTTAGATACATCTAACTAAAGAGCTGAGCTAACTATTCCGTGTTATTCCACTAATTTTGAGTGAGTGTGAATTAAGAAATGAGTTTAAGATCTATCTCAGGCGTGCAATCTTGACTTTTTAGGAGGAAGAAAGTGTGCAAACATAGGTAGCTTGTTTGATTCATAACTCAAGATCCAATGAACCAAATGTCATGAAATTTGTTATGTAGCAACCCGACTAATAGCCCTAACTATAATAAGTAAATTAAATGATCAAGTACATGCAAAAAACTCAATCAAGCAATATCACTAAAATGAACAGGTTGTAGTAGGCAACAGTGAACAAAGATTATAATGAACTAATGAATCAAATTATGTGTGCTAATGAATCAAATCCCATGGCTAAAAGTCACCTCTATTTATACACATAAAGAGAATTCGAAATTTGAATTTCCCTTGCCTAAAAATGTTCTTGTAGTTTAGTTGTTGATTGATTTGATTCCAACCACCAAATAGTCATGGTTCTTGGATCCTAACATCACAAGATTCGTCTTCTCACTTCCTTTTTAGTTTTATCCAATGGAGTCTATGACTTTTACAAGAGGTGTTCATATGCAAGTTCTTTGTGAGACAAAGGTATATGTGATAAGTCTTGATCATTTGGTCAAGCATCTAGGCTTGCCAAATGTACCAAGAAGAGATCCTAGCCACGATGGACGTAGCTATCAAACAAGAGTATTGGACCCCTTATTGTGATGGAGATGGCTTTGGCATCTCAATTTTCACCATAAAAAATCACTTATGTTTAACTCAATTATAGGTGCTTTATCCACATGTATGCTATAGTTGCAAAGCCCCTACACAACCTTCAGACTAACTTTGAGTGGAATGAAGAGTGTGAAAACTCTTTCAATGAACTCAAATGAGGATTTTGTTCAACACCAATTTCGACCACACTAGATTGGACCAAGCCATTCCATGTTCATGTGGATGCTTCTTGTTATTGGATGTGTGCTAGCGTAACCCAAAAGAAAAGGAAATGTTGACCTTTCAATTGCACATGCCAGTAAATAGTTGAATGCAACAGAAAGAAATTACACAACTACATAAAGGGAAGGATTAGGTATGGTGTATGTGATCAAGAAATTTATACATTATTTTCTTGAAAATAGGTTTACATTCACTAGGCTCTACTATACCTAGTGAAAAAACCCTACAACATAGACCGATTAGTAAGATGGTTTCTCTTACTAATGGAATACGAGATTGAAGTAGTGGTTAGGAAAGGAAAGTCTCACCTTGGGGTGGATCACCTCTCTAGACAAACTTCAGAAGAATCACTGCAAGGAGTATCAGATGAAGTTCTTGATACTTACTTATTCAACTTGGAAGTAGTGCTTGATTGGGCTAAAGCTATTGTATCTATTCTCACCTTTGGACCCAAACATCCCATATTGAAAATAAAGGATAAAGATGTGTCTAAATATCAAAAGTATCATATAATGGTAGGTAGTATATACAAACACACTCACCAAGGAATCTTAGCTTGATGTGTGAAAGAAGATGAATACACTAAATGGTCCAATTTGCACATGCAGGTGCAATAGAGCAACGCCATTCAAAACAAGAAACCCTATAGACTCTGACAAGATTTGGTGTGTATTGGCCAACTATGGAAGTAGACATCTATAGGATGTCTAAGGATTATCCATGTATTACTAGACTTCCAATGGAGCATGCTATTTTGTATCAAGTGTTGTTAATACTAGATTGGAGCAATCCATTAGTTGACTTTCTGAGGACGAAAACATTCCCTCAAGAGATGAAATTAGTGAGAAGAAGGAATCTAGAGTAGGAGGCTCAAGAATATATGCTCATTGAAGATAATCTATATAGGAATGGATGAGACAAATATCCTAGACTATGTGTCCATGAAAGTGAGCATCTGTTAGCTCAAGAAATGGTTGGTTTGTATGCACTAAAATGTTTGTATTTGGCAGGGGAATTTATTTGATTACAGGTACCTGAAGAATTGATCAAATAATTGATGAGAGGAATACAACATGGGAGTGCTAAGACATACAACACGGATTTCCTCAAACTTTTGCTGTGGGGAGCTTCTACCATTTATGAGCAGACAAAGGTTACACTTGCGGGTTGGCTCTCATTCAGCTCATGGCTTTAGAAAGGCTGAACGAGATGTAAAAGGTCAAGGCTCCACGTGAATGATGAGGAAATCAGCTGATGCAGCTGGTGCACTTGCAGCTCGTGGCAAAGTCAATAGATTGTTAATGCTGCAAGAGATGGTGACCCAAACAGTGTGAAAGAGGTGGCGGCATTATTGGATAAAAGCCAAGACTCCGTTGCATTCCGTTTTTCTTTTGCAGTTCTGACAAAAGGAGGGCGGCAACCATAGAGGGAACATCTTGTAGCCTCGTCCATATGGGGTTCTGCTTTGAGCAGGCAAAGCGATAGGGTCACACTTGATATAGCACATATCTGTTCACAACACACTTTTTTAGGTATTCTTCATCGAGCCCCATTCAGTTCTCACTTGAAGGCAAGATTGTTTTGGTTTTTCTCGTGCTTTGGCTTGGGGGTGGGTGGTGGTCTGCCCACCCCTGTCAGATGTGTGGCAGAGAGAAGGAATGGGGGGTGGTTATGCCCCCTAAATGCACACGAGGGGGCAGGGAGGAGCGGGTGTTTTTTGGGATTTTTGTTTCTGTCCCTCTCTTCGTTGGCAGGGCAGCGACTTTTTTTTGGTTACGGAAGGTGAAAGGGGGGAGGTACCGGATCACTGCAGAACTCCATAAGGGCTGCTGGACAGAAGGCTACCTCTCTCGCTTGTTCTGCAATGCTCAGGAGCACTCTCCCTCTCTGTTCTTTTTCGTGTGCAGGAACGAAGGTGGGAGCAGGCTAAAAAAGGGGGGGGGGCTGTAGGAAGCCATCTCTCCTCGATTATACTCTCACGGTCTTGCTCATCAATAGATAGTCTTGGCGGTTGATTGGGGCATAGGAGGCTCGCTGCAGAACAAGGAAGGAGTACTGTTCGGAGGAGAGACAATATTACATGTTTTGTGGTGCTGCAAAAGGGGTGTGTCATCACTGTCAAAGCGGACGTGATGGAGAAAAGGGAGCCCTGTGATACAACGATTCTAATTTCTACCATATGAGATCTGTTATATATGTGAAGCAATTCATATGCACAAAGGCCATTGATTCTTCTCAAAGCGCTATGATTCTATCAAACTTCATCGCACACACATTACTCTATGAGCTATGCCGCACCATTGATATATCTGCAATCATCTCAGACTTCCACGGTTGTGAAGCTGAAGAAAAATCTGGAGTTCTTATCCTTGAGGTTGACCCAACCACATATATTCTACTGCGGAATTGTCCTATTTTTCTGAACAATGCATGTGCATGATTTGGTTATCAATTTAGAGACTTTGATTTGAGAGAAGAAAGCGGTAACTATTGTCAATAGGTATTCGTGGATGGATTTTGCTTACGAAGCAGGTGAGTGATGCGCAGAATCCGAGGCATAAAGATTTGACATGACTATGAATGATTCGTGCAAGAAGCGGCCATAGGTTTCTATCATGTTTCATAATTTTATCTTTCAAAGATTTAGGAGGCATCTCCAAGAAGACTGAAAACCATACGATAAATCTTTGATGTTTGACGCATGTACGTTTATTGGAGCATGGCGGTCACTATGATGAAGAAGTTTTATGGATGTGTGCTGACAGTTCATGATTATTTGGGAAAAGGAAACTTGATTAATGGTTCGCGCAAGAAATGTACTCGTTGATCATCTGTTGATCATCTGTGCATTGGGCAATAATAAGGGTTAGCTCCGTCGGCTCCTGGGGCTAAGAGGAATGCCGCATGGCTAGTGGTTCAGGAAGGTGGCTGAAGTCGAAGGTCTGAGGGGTATGTTTCAAGGGCACTACACATCAAACTGAAGGAGTACCTGTTGCTGCTCTGAAGCGGAGCAAGTGGAGTATCTAGATAAGCAAATGTGCATCAGAAGACACACTTAGAGCTGAACCAGCTGTTGGACTCTCGAGAATGGTGACTGGCTATTGCTCTTGAAGTGTTGAACAAAAGGACAAGGTATTTTTGGTTACATCCATGCTAGAGATATGCCGTGCAGAATGAGTCTTTCCTCTTAGTTTTTGCATGATCGCTTGTCTTAAGGTCTGACTTGTCAGAAGAGTATATGTGCATGTATGAACGGAGCTCTTATTTAGATAACACCTACACCTTGGGAACGGAAGAGATTGTAACTGACTCAAAAGATGAACGTCATCAGTTCATGTGGATGTGTAGGCAGAACTGAATTGGATTTTGTTTCATGCGGAATATGTCAACTTTTCATGCTTATATGAATACAATAAAAGAAGTTATATCGAGGTGATTTTGGTGGGTCTGAACTTATGAGAGAAAGGTAGAGGAAGAGAGAGAGTAAGGGAGTAAAAAAAAAAAATAATGTGAGTGTGTGAAAGATTGAATGTGTGTGTGGAAGAGTATGTATGAGCATATGTGAGAGAGAGAAAAAAAAAAAAGGGAAAGTGCAAGCAAGAAGTGAGTGTCTTTCATACCTTATTGAGAATTTAGAAGAAGATAGATAGGTCGATTGCAAGTCATTTGGACAAACCAATAGCCTAAGTGTGTGCACTTTCCCTTGGACTAGGAAGGGAAACATTTTGGTGCGTTTGCCGGGAACATATGAACTAGTGCATAGATATAGGAAGAATCCATTTTGAGATAATTACGGGCTCTAAGTAATCCAAGTGGACCGATTGCGAGGGGTTTCAGCAAAATAAAGGCTTTCACAATCATCTTTCCTTGGGCTTAGAAGCCTATTCATTTTGGTGTGTCTGCCGGGAACATATGCGCTAGTGCATAGACATAGGAAGAATCCATTGTGAGACAACTGTGGGCTCTAGGTAATCCAATTGGACCGATTCCGAGGGATTTGAACAAAATAAAGTCTCGTATAATCACTTTTTCCTTGGGCTTAGGAACGAATCAGTATCTAAAGATCTTGGAAACCGCACACCAAGGCATGGTAGGAGGACACTTTGAACCTCATTGATTGATCAAAGAAATTCGTTTCTCAGGTCTTTGGTGACCCACCCTTCGTATGGATGCTCATACCTATGTGAGCAGGTGTGACATATGTCAAAAAACTCAATATCCTATATGTAAGGATGAGGTGCCATTGAGACCCATGATGGGAGGATATGCATTCTCTAAGTGGGGAATAGACTTCCTAGGTCCTATTAATCCCCCAACAAAGATTTCACATGCTGAGTATATCATTATTTCAACAAATTATCTAACCAAATGGGTAGAATTCAAAGCAGCTAAGAAGAATGATGCACAAACAATATCCAAGTTTTTGTTTGAAAATATATTCACAAGATATGGATTACCAATAGAATTATTAAGTGATCTTGGTACCCACTTCTTGTACGAGGTCATTGAATACTTGCTACGAGAATTCATGGTCATTCACAAGAAGTCTGCCCCATACCACCCACAAGCCAATTGACAAGCAGAGAGTAGGAATAAGATCCTATGCAACATGTTGACCAAGATTTTTAATAATAAGAGTTTTGACTCGAACAAAAAAGTACATCATGTTGTTTGGGCATATCGAGTTGCCTACAAAACAATACTTAATGCCACCCCCTTTTAGATGATGTTTGGCAAGAACACAGTACTTCCATTGGAATTTTTGGTACCCACACTGAAGGTCGCACAAGAGCATCAATGGACTGGCCATGAGCTATCATCCTAAATCTTTGACCTAGAATGGTTAGGTGAAACCACATTGAGAGCAGCTCAAAGAATATATGCTGCAAAAATAAGGCAAAAGGCATATTTTCACACACATATAAAAGGCAAAGGATTAAAAGTGAGAGACTTGCAACATGCTTGAAAGCTAGAAAAGCATGGCTATGGACCAATGAATATCAACAAGTGGAGCTATCCAATTAGCTATCTTAGATGGTGAAATATTACCAACTAATAAAAGTGGTTGTAGAATAAAGCTTTATCAAGATCTGTTAACGAAAAAAATGTTGTGAATTCATATAGAGAAGAAGCACAAGGAAGAAGAGAAACAAATCCAAGAAGAAGCTTGGGCAAAGGACTTAGAATGTATCAAACATATGAAGTTGAGAAGATAAGGTATAGATTAGCCTAGGCATGTTAATGATGAAGACCCAAGGTATCATATGGTTATGTTCCCGACCAAGAGTGCTCTCTCTCATCCTTTAACCAGTAGACACTCTTTTATAACCATAGAATTAGGATAGGGCATGATTGCAAAGACAATCAAGGCATTAATTGACTTAGGGGCACCCATTAGCACTATTAAATTATCTTGTTGTCAAGACATGGAATTGTGCATTAATCATATTGAATATTATATTGTAGGATTAACAGGAGTGGAAACACCTTGCATGGACGAGATGGAGCTTCCCATCCCCATCCAAGATGTCCATATGAAAATCAAAGTGAAAGTGTGTCATGATGAAGACCTTAGTGAATCTTTCTTGCTTGGTCAAGACTAGATTTATGATCATGCAGTCAACTTAAACCTAAAGAGTGGACTTCTTCAAGTTTGGGTAAATAACGAGCGTGTCACAATAGAACTAGCTAGTTGCACAATCAATTATCTAGTCATGACACAAACTCCTAGTTCTTATAGGAATAGTCATAAAGAAAAAGATGATGTTCTTGTCCAAAACTATGTGATGCATAAGGATGCACCCATTGTAGAACAAGCAAGAGAGAGGATGGAACTACCTTCTTTTCCAAAAACACCGATGGTCTTTGTACCTCAAGCAAGGAGGCACAAGGAACACCATAAGAAGACTATGGAATTGCAAAAAATGAAGACATCTCGTGGTAAGGTGATTCATGCTATGAAGCAGATCTAGAGATGCAAGGGTGAGCACCCACTTGCTCCCTTACTAAGACCATCAATGCTTACAAAGCAGTTGATGAAACCAAAGCGGCCAATGGTGGTGCATCAAAGATGTTATTCACAACGTGTACTCTCATTTGGGTACCCATGATCGATGGAGGTTGAATGCAACCCTAGACAGATCTTGATGTCTAAGACCTGCTTGCAAGCTCAAAAAGCCACACATAAGCTCTTAGGGTCGAATCAGTTCTCACCTACCCCCATCCATAAAAACTAATAAGAAAGGCTATTGTAAACACATATTCAAACCCCACCATTTAACACACTTGTATAGCATTAGATGGATTCAGAGCTCATTGCTTTCCAAAATATGCATCTAGGTGAACCACTCACCATATTAACCTTCACCAACACTAATCTTACACATAACACTCACTAACTTAATAACATTCAAAGAAATCAAGTTGGTATTGTAAAGGGAAAAAGGTCTCATCTAGTTTCTGATACAATAATAATGTGATTCATTTTCTTTTAGAAGATCCACTGAGCATCTACTACATCTGTCATCATGGTTGAAGCTACAAGCACTAGTTCCCAAGCAGGTACTAGCCATCAAATGATAGACATTGACACCTTGTCAATTGTTGAAATACCCATAGAGAGACCATAGGCATTGATACACCTACAGACAAGACCCATCCAAGATCCACCCATGGGGCACACAATGAAGGTCAATCCCCAGTCTCATTGGTTCAATGAGATGGTAGCACCTCTAGGAGATGCAACATACATTAGGGAAGTAGAATGTTAGTTTAACAACATATGGGGAAAGTATCACTTCTATACGCGAGAATTTGAGCAATTGCAAAATGCGACGGAACTCCAACCTATATTGCATAAGGTAGGCTTAGCCAACTACTTCAGGGCAAGGCTACCTAAACTAGACTTCATGTGTTGCTACTACCTTATCAATACTCTGCATCCTAACAAGGATAGGAGGATTTCTAGTACCTTTTTCATTCCTTCTCTATCACATGGAAATGAATTGAAGAAGTTCAGACTCACCCTTAATTTAGTTCAGGAAGCCTTGGATATGCAGGGTATAAGGAGATGCTAGTACCAACTAGCATGAAAAATAGAAATCTCACCAAACTAAAAGATATGGTAGTTATGACGTCGAATATTGCAGCTCATCTTAGATGCTCAAAAGAAATTTTTTTTTAGCTTGTACTTGGTAGATGCTCAAAAGTTGACCATGAACCTTCCCCATTGGATCATTGACCAGATTCGTGCAGCTAATAAGAGATGACCTCACAAGACTAGTAGAAGAAAATTTGGAAAGATCCTTCGTACCAACCAAAAGGTATTCTGATGGTTATAATAGCCATTTAGATTATTATTCAGAGGATACAAATTGGGACTCTGTATATCACTAAGAACTTGACCTACGAGCTCTAGATTTGGGATGCTCTTAAATCTTATTGATTTGTGTGGAGTACTTTGTCCTTTTATTTTATAGAAAATTGACAAAGCAACTTCCAATAGAAAAGTTGGAAGTGAAATCTGTGGCAATATCCAGTTGACACTGGTTCCTGGATAGTGAAGAGGTGATGGAAGTTGAATCTGATGTGGAGGAGCTTCTAGAATATGAACATGTAGAAAAGGAGCTCAAAGATTATGTTAAAATAGCGGGCAAGCACATATTCACTGTCAAAAAAGGAAAATTCAAATACACAATACTTTGCAAATAATTCTATAAGCTCCAAATGTCTATAGTGGTGTACAAGAGGTGGAAGGTAGTGGGATTTCACAAAATCCTGGAGGAGCCAATGTTTTTCATAGACTTTGAGAGATATTAACAGGTTATGGGGTCACTTCAAGAGGTAAAAAGAAATAACTTTGATCCTTATTTGATATGCAAGGTTGATAATTGGGAGAAGGAAAAAATAGAGATTACAATCAAGCTAGATCATATCAAGGTAGCCTTACAATTTTACCCAACGGGCACAAAGATTGATGCCATTTTTGTGAAGAAAAATGCAACTTCATACACAGGTTATGCCAAGTTCTTGGACTTCAAAGAAAAACCAAATGAGGAATTGGCTATCACAATCTTTCTGTAGTTACTTTGATTTCCCAAGCTTCCTAGGTATACAATGCCTCATAAACAAGTAACCCTAGTTATGATGACTAATAAGGATAAGATAAAACCTTTCGGTATGGTGGACATGTCTTTGTACATCCATGATCAATTGAAGGAGGCACCCAAGCATTGGGACTCTAGGAAATTCATGAATGGAGCCCAATTGCTTAACAAAATCATTTATCATGCACCAAGAATTGAGGACAGACTTTAACTCACTCTAGAGGCACAAGTATTCAAAGAAGCTATCGTTGGAGTAAAGAGTCCTAGAAAGAAAGTGGTAGTCAAAGAGAGCACAAAGAAAAGGAAAGAAATTGTTGTGGAGGTTCAAACACCTTTGAAAAAAAGTGGATCCTAGAAAACTAGAATTGGAAGTTGAGGAGGTAACAGAGGAAGAGGTAAAACTCCAACAATCAGGTCAATTTGCAAAATTATAACTTGCATTTTGTTTGAAAACATTCAAACATTCCAAAATTTCAAGCAATTTCGTCTACTGTTGATACACGAAAACTGTGTTTTTATGAGATCAAAATGTCATGTCATAGTGTCACAATATTCAAGCAGAGGTATTGTTTCTAGTGTTTTTGTAGTGTTACAAGTTGTTGTAGAAATGGCAATTGTAGATGGAATGAGTCACCTTATGAGCAATAAGCTAGACAAGAACAACTTCCATGCTTGGCAATTTAGAATGATGAATTTTCTGATAGGAAAAGGCTACTAGAAGTACATCAAAGGAGAGAACAAAAACACTCCATAATTACTAGAGAGGAATTGGACTGCATATCAGTTAAGAGCATATGAAGAATGGAATCAAGGAGCATGAAAGGTAATGTATTGACTATCTGTTAGCATATAGGATAGCATGATTGGGCATTTACAGGATGCCAAGACTCCAAAAGAGGCTTGGAATAGTTTGGTCACTTTGTATGAGACCAATACAAAGGCATGGAAATTGCAACTCAAGAACAAGTTGCATTTATTGGAGAAAAGGGGCATGTTGGTAAGTGAATGCACCTTGAAAATCAAAAGCATATGTGATTCACTTGCATCTATTGGTGTGAATGTAGATGATGATGATGATGATGATAAGGTGGAAGTGTGCCTTTATGGTTTATGAGCAGCATATAAGTAGTTGAGAACTTCTATTCAGACAAGGAAAATATTCTGAATTTTGTTGATTTGGTATCCATGCTGATTATTGAAGAAAAGAATCTTAGTGAGGACTCAAACTCCCAAGGAAAACCTAGTTCAGAGTAGGTATTCTACTCTAGAAGAGGAAGAGGTAGAGGTTTTGGTAGTGGAAGATGAAACAGTAACCAAGACCAAGGTCAACATTAGAATCATGCAACAGGTAGAGGAGAGCTCCGAGGCAAGAGGAGCCAAAGAGGCTGCAAAAATTTCCAAAGCAATGACTCAAGTAATGACAATAAAGGATGTTGGAATTGTGGTAAACCTCGACACATTGAACGTGATTGCTGGTTGAAGAATCAAAATAACAGAATGTAGCAAAACAATTATGCATCCACATGTGTAGATGATTCTGAGAAGTTGTTCATGGTCCAACATCACATGATGAATACGATCTCTAATGATGTTTCAAAATCAAATGGTAATGTCTGGTATGTTGATTCGGGTGCTTCAAATCATATGACTACTCATGTGCAATGGTTTAGTAGTTTGTAGAAATTGACAGTTCTTGGATATGTTGAAATAGGGAATGACACATCACATCCTATCGAGCATATAGGAAACATAGCACTATCTATGGAGGATGGGAAGGTAAAATATCTTGTTGGTGTGCTGCATGTTCCAAATATAACAAAGAATCTAGTCTCTATTGGATAAATGGTTGACTAGGGATTACAAGTCAGGTTCAATGCTGATGGGTTATATGTAGAAGAGTACAAATAGGATGGAAGATTGATTGCCAAAGGAAACAAAGTGGGTAGGATGTTCAAATGTGAAATTTCTTGAAATGAATGCAACCATGTTTGAAAAAGGTGGAGGAGTTATTGTTGGTATAGAGATGTGGCATAAACAAATTGGACATGAAAATTTGTAGAGGTTGGAATTGATGCAATCAAAGGAGATCGTCAATGGACTACCAAATTTCAAGGTTGGAGAGATGCAAAAGGTATGTGCAACATGTCAATTTGGTAAAGTCAAGAGCCTCATTTTCGCATGACAAGCATATTAGTAAGAATGTGCTAGAAATAGTACATACACATGTTTGGGGTCCTGCAAAGACCACATCTATGGGTAGTTGTAGGTTTTACGTTACTTTCATTGATGACCATACACAAAAAGTATGGGTATATTTTATGGAAGGTAAAAGTGAGGTATTCACTCAGTTCCAAAATTTTAAGGCTATGGTGGAAAAGCTAATAGGAAAGTATATTCAGATATTAAGATCCGATGGAGGAGGTGAATAAATGTCAAATGAGTTTAGTAGCTTTCTAAAAAGTCATGGAATTTGACAACAATTTTCATGCAACACGCTCTTGTCGAGATTTTCTCTCATCTCTCACTCATGAAGGCCTACAGGAAACACATTCGGTGAAGGTATCCAGAATTCTGTGAGAAGTTCAAGATGCATCAAGGATGTCAAAGGGAGTTGACATGCAAACTTTGGAAGAAATCGAGCAAATTCAGGGTAGCGGTCAAAGCTGGTCAAACTTTGGAAATTAGGGCAAAAATTTCAATGTCTCCAAATCACATGAAGATTCATATACTTGTAAAGCCTATGAAAGGCAGTCTATAGCCCAAATTTCACATGAAAATGGATTTTCTAGCACATTGATATGCCATGTGCATTTTGCAAAAAAAATGTAATTTTTCCACTTAGACCCTACAAAATCTTGTATAGGAATTTTTGTTATCCATATGGTTTGGCATGTATAAAGATCATATTTGTACAAAGTTTCAAGGCTATCAGAGCTTCCTAGAGACCTTAATGCCACCTTACAAGCTTCCAAATGTAGTCAAACTTATACAAGGGAGATTCAGATGGGAGTTTTTTCTGCATATTCCTAAAGGAGGCCTTTCAAAACATAGCCCTACAAATTTTTATCTTCATCAAAGGATATTTGAAGGGTCAAAGAGCACAAAATCCAATTTTCAAGGTCACCATAGTTTCTTAGAGTAAGAAAATTGAAGGCTTGAAGGGATGCCACATGGCAAACAATGATTGAACCATGTTGTACGGTCAATATGAGCTCATATTCAAGGGTGGAGATGCACTAAAGCATAAAGGAAGGAGGATCCACGAGTTTTTTCACTGGATAAACTTTTTTTGATGATCAAAGATCAATAATGCAAAGTTTCTCCAAAAATAGTGGCTTATCTTATCCAAATTGATGTCAGCATTGATCCGACGGTCCAGATCAGCCCCAGATCCAGTGGTGGAGAATGAAGGCGCCTATTTTCCTCCCCTTTGCCCTAGATATCATATAAAGAACCAATCCTAACCATCCATTTGATAAATCCAATGGTTGTAATCAAAAGAAGCTGATCTTAGGGTTGAGAGTTGATTTCTCTAGATCCAAGGGCCCAAATTCATTCAAAAAACTATATAAACCCCCCTCGAAACTCCTAGAGCATCATTGTTACGCATCCATAGGGCCCTTGCTAGCACATGGTTTCCTTGAGACGATCACCCTCAGTTGAGCGTGTGAGGATCCAAGGTGGGCTAGTAAGAGCATAGTTCCTAGATTCAATTTTTAGACTTCCTCTCTAGGATAGGCGCATAAACCTAGTTTCTCTTTCTTTGCTCACCCTTAGTGGAGTGTGTGAGTGAGCTAGAGCTGGTTTTATGTGTCTTAGAATTCTTTAGAATCACATTACGATCCTAGAAAGACATAGGGTCAATGAAGTGGGACCTATCCTCTTACGTGTGACATTCGGTTGAATTGTCATGGTGAGAGGGTCGTGTGGACCACCTTTGACCAGTAGAATGCTTAGCTTGACGTTTCACAACATTCATGTATATGTTTGTCATAAAAATATCTTCTAATTCATGTCTCATGTCTCCAATATCTTTTTCTCTTCTATATTTTTACATGTCACCTTCTATCTCTTTCTATGTGTGAGAAGGCTCCGCAGTATTGTGTTGAACTAGTGAGGATAATCCATTAAGGTTGAGAGAATAATTTTCTTTTCATTCATAAATCATGACCCACATGCATTCATACCACCCACAAACACCCATGCATATGTTTTGGTTTCGAAAGTGTATAAGAAGCTCCATTCTTGGACCATTCTTCCTTTCGAGACTGATTCATGTGTGTGGTTTTAGTTTTTTTTCTCATCATGCATTCATTCCATTCAAAAGAACCTATGAATGTGAATTAAATTTGGAAAGTGTTTAAGAAGCTCCATATTTTTGGATCATTCTTCCTTTCGGAATTGATTCATGTGAATGGTTTCTTTTGTCTTCGTCATTCATGTTCAAGCGATTATCTTGTGTTCATATGTTCCCCTTTCTCTAATCAAATCATGACATCTCTTCCCCCCATACCCAACTGCATCTTCACCTTCACATTTTTTATTACATAAACCTTCCAACACTCACTAGGTTCATACACTCTGCGTGTACCACGACCGGACCCGATCGACCCGGATTGCGATCATCTCCACATTTGAACCCGACGTGAATCACTTCGTGGCATTTGCTTCTGATCTTGTTGGGAGGTTGTGATCCATATTTTTTGGTTTCATATTTTTCTTCCTCATCATATCATCATCATCATTCTTGATTGTTGCACTGGATTTCTCACAATATCGTGCACATCTCTGTCGTGAAGTAAATGCATTTGTGAGAGATCTAGAACATCATGCATCACTCGCTTATTCACATAAGATGGAGGAATGATTCAAATCTCTTATTGTTGAGAAACAAGGCCAAAGAATAGTCTCTTCCATGTTGAGAGAGAAGGGAAAATTCAATGGCATCAACATTACAAGCTACTTAGATTTGTTTGAAGAGCAAGCTATGATTTTAGGTCTTCCCGAAGATCTTTTGATATCATTCTTTGAACGAATTGTTGATAGCTCTATCATAAACGGTGTCACTCAATATGATAGTCTTCCTTGGAGTGATTTTAGAAAGGAGATGCTCAAAGAATTCTATCTTGAAGATTATAGCCAACATAATCGGGATGGATTCTTACGATGGGTCAATTCCCCAAAGCCTAGTAGCTCTATTACTCACTTACAAAATGAGTATATTAGACGCTATGAACAACTTCTTGATGAGGATAAGATAACTTTGGAACCTGATCTTGTGATCAATTTTCTTAAGCATCTTCATCCTGAAACTCATAGGGAAGTTGAACGGTGATTAGAAGAGCCGGATAAGCGCTACGGTCTTACTGACAATTGGCAAAAAGTGCGTAAAGTAGTAGAGGCTGTAGCCCATAGATATCAAAGACAATCCATGCTTTATGAGCAAACTAGTCTTCCTCAAGCTAGCCTTCCACAAACTAAGGAGCAAGTTAGAGAACAATCCCATGCTATGCTTTTTGACTCTACTCCTATTCCTCAAATGATGGAGCCTACTCAAGGTTTTAAAGTAGAGCCAAATAAAAGTGTAGTTGAACAATCTGAAGTGGAAATTCTGACTAAGCAAATGGAAAGTCTTATTGCGACACAATCCAATTTGGCCAAGACTATAGATGCTTTACAATCTAATTACACCAAAACTTTCCAAAATCAAATGAACCCAATGTCTTTTCAAGAGCCTAATCAACATGTTATAGCTACCAATCAAAATCCACAAGTAGCTCCTACTCAAGCATATCAAGTTCCTCCAATGCATAATCCTTCAATGCAAAATCCTCATCCTCATGTGCAAAATCCTCAAATGTATCAAAACATGTATCCTCAAGGTTCTCAAATAGCTTTTCAAAATCCTCAAAATTAAAATTTTCAAAATCATCAACCGTATACTATGGAAGCTCCTCTTGCACCTCAAGTACCACATGTTGCTCCCCAAGCTCCTCAAATACATCAATTACCTTATCAAAATCCTAATTATCCTGTTCAAGCAATACCTTATCAACAAAATCCTCAACTTCAAAATTTCCCACCACAAGTTAATCAAAATCCTCAAAATCAAAATGGTTTTGTGCGTGTCCCTCGTAGGTGTCCTTGGTGTGATTCATTGGAGCACTTTTTGAGAGATTGTGAGCTATTGAAGGCTGCTAAGGAGCAACGACTAGTAATAGACATAGACAAGAAAATCTGTGACTATCGATCTAGGCTACCTTTGCAAGGAAATTATGGTAAGGGAGGAATGAAAAAACACTATGAAAATATAACCATAATGGACATAGGAACTAGAGGAGTGAAACTAGAAGCTCTTGATGAACAACAAGTAGAATCAAGTAAACCCACAAAGGAAGGTGACTTTTCCATAGAGGCTTTAGTAAGAGCACAAGATGAGATTAGGAGAATAATGGCTTGGGAATCACCGATAGAAGATCAATCTCTTATTTCTCACATATCCAATGTAGAAGAAAAACAAAAAAGAGATGAAGTTGAGCCTAGTGAAAGAAGAGTGACTCGAAAACAAACCTCAGAGGGAATAGAAACAATCATAGAGCAGGGAGAAACATCACAATCCAAAGATAAAAAACAAACCAATGAACAAAAACAAGAGGAGAAACAAAAAGGGAAGAAGACAAAGCAAAGAAAAAATGAACCAAAGCCTTTAGATAAACAAGAACAATCAAAACAAACTGAAGACCAAACACGAGAACATGAATAAAAACAAGATCTTGAGCAAAAACCAAAGAGAAAACCTAAAGCCATCTTGATTTTAGAAATTGAGAGAAAAATAGATCCTATGGAGATTTTAGATGACATTTTGCTTAAGAGTTAAATGACTATGTCTTTAGAACAAGTTTTCTCTATTGCAAAGCCTGTTTTTAAAGATGACTTTATCGGCCTTATTAAAAGGAAGAGGTTTTTGCTTAATCTAGACACTGAGATGCAAGATTCTCTAGATCAAGATCAAGCTATGAATGAAGCCTTAGACTTTGATGAATCGGATGAAGAGGACCTTGATGATGATGAAGTAAATGTTAATAAAAATTTCTTAGGACCTATTCAACCTGACCATGAAAGTCATGAAAACAATCCTAAAAGTCACTTTAAAAGAAAATTTTGGTCTAGAGGTACATCAGAGATGCATGTTAAAATAGGAAATGATAAGAATGTTATCACTGTAAATGTATTAGTAGATTCCGGCTCCGAAATCAATGTGATTTCAAGAGAAGTCTATGATAAGTTTCGATGGCCCATAGATAAAGATTGTGGATGGCGTATAAGAACTGCAGATAATGGTGTAGGTACCCTATATGGAGCTTGTGCTAGTGTGCCCATATCCATAGGAGGAATCACAAAAGAATTTCACTTTTTTATTCAAGATAATTGCTCCTATGAAGTTCTCTTAGGTCAGCCCTTTATTTGTGAGAGTCGTATGGAAACTAAAGCCATGGATGATGGGTCTACCTATGCTAGAATTAAGTCTAAGGATGGAATGCAATCATTTCAAGTCATGACGGTAGGAGTGAATCATCCTAGGAATCAATTGTCAATTAGAAAGAAACCTATTGTTACTCAGGGTCATGAGCATGCTTGTAGTGATTGTGCACCTCGATTCATGTTTGGAGCTACATATGATCAAAATTTTGGATAGAATCCATTGTTGAGCGGGAGAACAATGGATGTTGGTTTGACATCTCGCAACCAAGCAACCTGACAATAGTTTGTCACTTTGTTTTCCACATTCGAGATTAGATTTTCTTCATAAGAGTCAATTGTCCAAGTCTTTTATCCAAAAAACCGAAAAAAGATTATAAAACCAACAAAATCATGGAACATGATGAGAACATTGAGCATGTGATTGAGACATCTCATTGTTTCTCTACTCTTGAGGAGTTAGAGTTATGTCTTCAACAAAATTCTAATTCCCATATTATTCTTCTTTCTTCCCTTGATGAGTATTCTCTTATCAAGGAATATGCTCTCAATGTTGACAAGTGCTCAAAATTTAACCAAACACATGATGCCTTAGTTGAAACAAAGTACAAAACTGTAGACAAAAAAATCAAACTCATAGCTCAACCATTACCCCAAGGAAGCAATGAAAAAATTATTGATGTGAAAAATGATCCAATTCTTCATGATAAGAAAAACATAGGACATACATTCACGGATGAGACAATCAAACATGTGAAAATTGGTACAGATGATGACTTTATTTTGCCAGTAGAGAGAGATAAATTTGAGAGAGTCATACGTAGCCATGGAAAAGCCGTTACTATGTATCCTCATGAGATTGGTTGTGTAGATCCTAAGCTAGTTGCACCCATGATAATCTTTACTATTCCACATATTCCATGGAATCTTCGCCTTGTACCAGTTCCAAAGGCTCACTTACCTGAGCTAATGAAACTACTTAAGTAGAAGATAAACATGAGAATTTTAGAGCCATCTTTTGCACCTTACTCAAACCAATGGTTCATTGTGCCTAAAAAGAATGGGAAACTACGTTTTATTCAAGATCTCCAACCCCTCAATAGAATCACCATAAGGAATGTAGGAACAGGACCCATTCTAGATGAGTTTGTTGAATCATTTTCAGGACACTCTATCTATTCAATGGGTGATTTATATTCTGGATATGACCAATTCCAATTAGCAATTGACAGTCGTGACATAACCACAATGAAAACTCCTTTAGGCTTACTGTGAATGTGTACTTTACCTCAATGAGCGACTAATTTTATGGATCATATGGTGAGTGCTATGAATATGGTCTTACATGATTTTATCCCTCATATAACTATGCCATTCATTGATGATATTCGAATTAAAGGGAGTGAGGAACGAGTAAAGTACATTACTTTAGACTCATCTGGATGTCGTAAATTTGTTCTTGACCATATCTCTGATTGTGAAAAAATATTTCAATGATTTGAAGAGGTAGGTCTCACATTTTCCATAGAAAAATTTGTTTTTGGTGTCAACGAGGTTCTTATTGTTGGACATTTATGTGGTCATTATGGTCGAAAGCCATACCCACAAAAGTTGATGCCATTAGCAAGATTTCTGAAACATGTAACAATGTGAGTGAGGTACGCAGATTTCTTGGTGCTTGCATCTTTTATGTTATTTGGATCCCATACTTTGCACATGTTACTGATTGTCTCTATGACTTGTTGAGGAAGAAACGAAAATTTATTTGGACTGACAAACACACTCAAGCTATGTGTAAATTGAAGAAATTATTACTTGAAGCTCCCATCCTTAAGCGTGTAGACAATTCTGCTAACAAACCTATTATATTGACTGTTGATACTAGTCCTATTGGTATAGGTTGGGTCATAAGTCAAGATGATAGTGAAGGGAATAGATATGCAATTAGGTTCGGTGCCAAAATTTTACATGGAACACAACAAAAATATCCACAAATCAAACGAGAACTATGGGGTATAATAACAGCTTTGAAAAAAGACAAAGAATATTTCATTGTTGCAAATGTCAAAGTTGAGATTGATTGTTTACCTCTCATTGGAATAATAATCAATTGTTCATCTCCTGATATAGCCATGCTTAGATGGATCTCATATATTAAGTTCATAAATCCTTAGTTAGTTCATATTTCAGGTAAGTCAAACTCAGTTGCTAATATATTATCGAGAGCTAGATTTGATGATGATCTTGAAAGTGATCTAATAAAGAATGTGAACTTAGTTGACTATGTTCCATATATATACGAGTATGAGAAATTTCATGAGTCTGAGTATGAAAATGAATGGAGAGACATAGGAAAGTATCTGAGTACACTACAACCATTACCTAGCTGGACTACGAATAGATTTTGTAACATTAGGAAACGAGCTTATAACTTTTTCCTATGTAACGGTTATCTTTGGAGACATGCTAAGGGTAAGGTTAAGAATCCACAATGAGTCCTAGGAAAACAAGGTCTTCAGTTGCAAGTAATGAAAGAAATGCATGAGACATTATGGGCAAGTCATATAGGATTTTTTGGAACATATGAAAAAATTAGAAGTACCTATTATTGGCCTAGGATGTATGTTGACATTAGTAGCTATGTTTCTACATGTTCTACTTGTCAAGTTCATTCATCAGTCAAACATAGAGATCCGTTGCATCCTACTTATCCACCATGTATTCACTACAAGTGGGTAGTAGATCTTGTAACTATGCCTAAAGGTATTGGCAAAATGTGTTACATTGTACTTGCAAGAGAAGACTTAACTAATCATGTAGAGGGATGTGCACTACGATCTAAGAACACTTACAATGTTTGCAAATTCTTGCTTGAAGATGTCATAAGTCGCTTTGGGTACATAGAGAAAGTAGTTGCCGATCGTGGAGAGTTAAATGCGAGAGAAGCTAAAGAGTTCTTTGAACATCACAGTATTCGTTTGTCTCTCACTACTGCATATAATCCAGAGGCCAATGGTAAAATAGAGAGATGGCATCCACCTATTGTGAAAGCCATATCTAAAGCATGTAATGGTAACATTAAACAATGGCCTAGATTCTTACCTTTTGAACTTTGGGCAGATAGAATGACATGCACACGTACTACTGGGTATATGCCTGTTGAACTCATGTACTGTCAAAAACCATTGTTTCCAATTCAGTCTCATATTTCTGCATGGTCAAATTTGCCTTGGTCTGAAAACATGTATACTGATGATTTGTTAAGTTTACACATTAAACAGTTAGAACAAGGTAGATTAAGACTTGATGATGCCGTTGAAAAATAAAGAGAATCTAGAATGAAGAACAAGCATTATTTTGATAAAACTCATCGATTGCATCCTAAGTCAATTGAAGTAGGAGATTGGGTGCTCATTTATGATAGTACATTTGACTCTCAATATGATGCACACAATGATGATTTCTCTACTTGTGTAAAATTGTATCTTAAGTAGCAATTTATCTACTAAGAAATTGATTATAATCTAGGATTATGGAAAGATAGGGCATGTAGATTTGGAGGTTTATTTTGATGACATGACTTTCATATATAAACATGCATATGTATCCTGTATCAAAAGCATAATTGTTGAAATCCTAGCTCCTGCTACTGCATGTTTCTACATCCTTAGTCCATCTCACAACACTTGTATCGGAGTTTAAACTACTGTTCTTCGTCATAAAAAATGGTTGTACCTTGTATCGGGGTTTAATTTTTCCCCGTCATAAAAAAAAAAAGTTGCTACATATTACCAGGAAGTTTACACTTTCTTCTACCCCAAAAAGGTGATTGTAACCATAAAGTTTCCTAATCATCATCATCATCAGAAAAAGAAAAAGCAAGCCAAAAGGAAGATAAAGAGGCATAGTAGAATAAATCACGGGCTATATAGGCAGATTTATGCATTAGTGAAGTTTAGTTAGAAGTCCTTGCATGTTATTAGAGAAAGATCATATTCATATTTATGTAGGAAATAAGTTGATCTAAAATAAGCTAAAGATGAAAGATGTCTCTTGAAAATCCTAAATCTTTGTTTATAATCGTATTTAAGGTAGATTGCTTTATGAAAAAGGTACAAATTTTTCTTCAAGATGAGAGGAACTGATGCTTAAAACGACTCAATACATCCATTTCCACTTCATATTGATGCTTGTTTGTTTACTTTCTTGTTTTCAATGTTGCTTGTTCATTTGCATATATGTTGCCTATTTGTTCATGCATATTCATGTTGCGTGTTTCAATTCTTTCTTTCAAGCAAATTTTGCTTCATGTCACGTTGCCTACTCATTCATGCATATGATCAATTTTTCCTTCCATGTTTCTTATGTTGCCTATAAAAGAATTTGATGCCTGGGACATTTTGTTTTTCACAGATACTAGAGTGGCGCTTCCGGAGGAATCGCAGGTTTAGTGGGGGCGAATGTCTTAGAGATTTTCTCTCCTCTCTCACTCATGGAGGCCTACAAGAAACACATTCGGTGAAGGTAGCCAGAATTCCCTGAGAAGTCCAAGATGCATCAAGGATGTCAAAGGGAGTTCACATGCAAACTTTGGAAGAAATCGAGCAAATCCGAGGTAGCAGTCAAAGCTGGTCAAACTTTGGAAATTAGAGCAAAATTCAATGTCTCCAAATCACATGAAAATTCATATACTTGTAAAGCCTATCAAAGGCAGTCTATAGCCCGAATTTCACATGAAAATGGATTTTTTAGCACATTGATATGCCATGTGCATTTTGTAAAAAATGTAATTTTTCCACTTAGACCCTACAAGATCTTGTATAGGAATTTTTGTTAGCCATATGATTTAGCATGTATAAAGACCATATGAGCCTACATATTTGTACAAAGTTTCAAGGCTATCAGAGCTTCCTAGAGACCTTAGTGCCACTTTACAAGCTTCCAAATGTAGTCAAACTTGTACAAGGGGGATTCAGATGGGAGTTTTTTCTACATATTCCTAAAGGAGGCCTTTCAAAACATAGCCCTACAAATTTTTATCTTCATCAAAGGATATTTGAAGGGTCAAAGAGCAAAAAATCCAATTTTCAAGGTCATCGCAGTTTTTTACAATAAGAAAATTGAAGGCTTGAAGGGATGCCACATGGCAAACAATGATTGAACCATGTTGTACGGTCAAGATGAGCTCATATTCAAGGGTGGAGATGCACTAAAGCATAAAGGAAGGAGTGATGGGGGAAGTATCTCAACCCCTAAGCAACGACGAAGCGTGAATGACCTCCACAGGTATCCTTCTTTGACCTCTGCACACCAAAAATGCTCTTACTCAGAGCATATGCAGAGAACTCCAGTGAGCTTTTGTAGACCTGTAGTAGACACCAAGAGCTTTGCAACAAACCAAATTTCACTTCAAATGGATGCCTACACAAGGAGAAACAATGTCTACAACATGAGCTAGTTGAATGCTCACAACTGCCAATCAAGCAGATACCTCACTTCACTCCAGCAAGCTTTTCTCAGAGATTATACAGAGAATGAATATCAAACTTTGGTCAACTTTAGAGGACTTTAATAGCTACCCAATGACACCAAAATCATAGCAAATGGATACATAGAGAAGGAGAACCAGCCCTTACAACAGAGAGCAAAATATTTCAAACAGAGCCTACACACTAAGAGAGATATCAATCACACAACTTCCCTAAAATGAATGTTGCTCCCAGATTACTCAGAGAATGATCTAGAGAATTTGTGAGCATAAAATAGACTCTAATAGCTATCCAATGAGACAAGAATTACATCAAATGGATACAATATGAAGGAGAACCAATGCTAACAACTCAGGGGTAGAGAGTTGCAACACTGCCTGCGCACACACATAGATATGCCTACTAAAAGAAAACAAAGAAGCAAGCAAGGGGCTAGCTTAAGCAAGGGGCTTGCTTATCACAACTCCAGCACTTAGTGCTCACTTTACATGAGCTAAAACTCCAAGAAGATGGCCCAAAAGAAGTCGGGATACATGCTCCTTTTATAGTGAGAAGTGTGCCCCTAAAATCTATGAACTACCTTTCCAAATCAGCCTCCTAACTTGGAGGAATTAGTTGAGATGACTTGGGGAGTGGTTGAGTGACTTTTCTTGATGGAATCTCGTGGCTTTTGGCTTCCTTTGATTGCTCCACATGTCCATAAAAGATTCCCCACGAATTTGTAGCTTGAAGCTTGACTTTTAACACTCCCCCTCAAGCTTCAATTCTTCGTCCTCATCCAAGCTCCTTCATGTTGATGCATTGCTTGAATTTTGAAATCTTCATCCCATCCAAAGCCTTTGTAAACATGTTGGCAACTTGGTCCTTGGTACCAATATGATGTACTGAAACTTCCTTCGATATCACCTTTTCCCTTATGAAGTGATAGTGCACTTCAATATGCTTGGTTCTAGCATGATAGACAGGATTCGATGCTAGATGAATGCTACTCATATTGTCACAAAAAATTGGATATGTGTCAACCTGCAAATTAAGCTCCATAAATAACTTCTTAATCCACATTAGCTCACATGTGACTTGAGCCAAAGCTCTATACTCAGCCTCGGTGGAAGATAATGCCACCGTGGGTTGCTTCTTTGAAATCCATGAGATGATCTTGCTACCTAGCATGACTAGGTAACCACTTGTACTTCTTCTATCCTCCTTTGAACCGGCCCAATCGGCATCAGAATAAGCTTTGACCTGCATATCATCATCAAATGAATAGAACAATCCTTCATTTATAGTGGCCTTGAGATATCGTAACATTCTTCTTGCAGCTTGCAAGTGTGTAGTCCTTGGACTATGCATAAATTGTGATAACACTCCAACTCCATATGCTATGTCGGGCCTAGTTATTGTGGCATAATTGAAAGATCCTACAATAGATCGATACAAGGTTACATCCTCTAATGGCTCTCCATCAATGGAGCTTAGCTTTACATTAACTTCCATGGGATTTGAAATAGGCTTGCAATGTAGCATCCCAAACCTCTCAAATAGGTCTAGAATATAGTTCCTTTGTATGAGCATAATACCTTCTTCTTTGTATACAACTTCAATGCCAAGAAAATACCTAAGATCTCCAAGATCAGAGATCCTAAACTCGTTTCCAATCTTTGCCTTGATCTCCTCCATGCCCTTTGTATCATTACCTGTAATGATAAGATCATCTACATACACGCACATGTAGACTACAAGTTCTCCTCTTTGTTTGATGAAGAGAGATGGGTCCGCCTTGCATTGATTGTAACCACATTTGATCAAATAGTCCACCAATCTTTGGTTCCAAGCCCTTGGAGCTTGCTTTAGGCCATAAAGTGCCTTCTTCAACCTACAAACATGATGTGGAAACTCTTTATGAACAAAACCTAGTGGTTGCTCCATGTATACCTCTTCTTCCAAGTCTCCATTGAGAAAGGCATTCTTGATATCCAATTGGAAAAGCTTCCATCCTTTGCTAGCAGCCATTGCAATGAGTGTCCTAATGGTGCTCATCTTTGCCACGGGGCTGAATGTCTCTTCAAAGTCCACTCCATATGTTTGTGCAAAACCCTTGGCCACTAATCTTGCTTTGAACCTAGAAATAGATCCATCTGAATTCCTCTTTACTTTATACACCCACTTATTACCTATTACCTTCATGTTATCCTTCTTGGGCACTAGAGTCCATGTTTGATTCTCCTCAAGTGCGTCGATCTCTTCTTGCATTGCCTCTTTCCATTCGGTGTACCTGCTTGCATCTTCATAGCAATCGGGCTCATGATCTTCTACTACTTTGTTCATATATGCATAATGAGTTGCCATGTATGAATCATAAGTAAACCTTTGAGTTGGATACTTAACTCTAGAAGACTTCCTTTCTTCACCTTTTGGAGGAATAAACCTCCTTTGCCTTGGGAACTTGATCTCTTTCTTTGACATGGCTTCTTTCTCCATCATGTGTCCTTCATCATCTTCAACTTCATTACCTTCTTCATCCAACTCCACCAATCTTGCTTTGCCTTTGTTGATTGATTGTGCTTCATAGCTTGATGAAGATCTCCCCCTCCATGGTGAGTTCATGCTTGAACTATCTTCATTGATGGAACACCTTGGGCCGCTTAGCTCTAGGTCAATTTGTTCTTCATCATGTCCATGCTTTTCTTCTTCATAGTCCTGCATACAATCATACTTCTTATACCAAGGGAGTAGCTCATCAAATGCTACATCCCTTGATATCCTCAAGTCCTTTGTGTTTGGGTTGAAGCACCTGTAACCTTTATGATCATTTGAATATCCTAGAAACACACACTTTTCTGCCTTTGGTTGTAGCTTGTGCCTCAATTCATTTGGCACATGTACATAACAAGTACATCCAAATATCTTCAAGTGGGAAAGATCAGGTTTCTTACCATAATAGGCTTGATATGGTGTCAAGCCATGGATCCCTGAGGTAGGAGCCCTATTCATAAGATACACGGCGGTATTTGCTGCATCACTCCAAAACATGTTAGGTACATTCATCTCATTAATCATTGCTCTAGCGATCTCGGCAATGTATCTATTTTTTCTCTCTACTACTCCATTTTGTTGGGGGGTGTACCTGCATGTTACTTGCCTCTTGATGCCTTGATCCATTAAAAAATCAGAAAACTCATTGGAGAAATATTCTCCCCCTCCATCGGACCTTAGCTTCTTGATATATGTACCTGTTTCCTTCTCTACCATTGCCTTGAATGCTTTGAAACATGTAAACACATCTGATTTGTTTTTGATGAGATAAACCCAAACCATCCTTGTGCAATCATCTATAAAAGTGACAAAGTACTTGTTACCTCCAATGGATTGCTCTTTGGTTGGCCCCCACACATCTGTATGTATCAACTCCAATGGATGTTGGCTTATGTAGCCACTCTTCTTGAATGGAAGTCTCGCTTGCTTCCCTAGTTGACAAGATTCACATAAATGCTTCATACCTTGTCCTTGGAAGTTGGGAAGACCTTCAACCAGCCTCTTGAATTGCATTTTTTTCATTCTTTGTATGTTGATGTGACCTATCCTCTTGTGCCACAAGTCCAACTCCGAAATCCTCTTGTTTCCATATGTGAAGTAGACATGTTGAGTGGAATGAGAATTTACCTCCAAAGTGAAGAGTCTCCCTTGCTTCTTTCCTCTTGCTATGACCTTGTAACCTTGCTTAGGGTTCTCCACAAAGCATCCACCTTTGTTGAACTTTACTTGATAGCCTCTTTCAACCATTTGCCCAACGGACACCAAGTTCTTTGTGATAGTAGGTACATGCAAGACATCCTTGAGACATCTTCCTTCCTCCTTGTCATCCAAAGCTACATCTCCAACATGGGAGATCTCATGGGCTGTATCATCACCTGTTTCTACATGTCCTTTACCTTTGGGAACATGTAGATTAGTAAACCAAGAAGCATTGCAACTCATATGGTTGCTACATCCACTATCAATATACCAAGTGTTATCTACTTTGCTTGAATTCCCATTCATGTGCATCATCAAGAGATTGTCATTTTCTGAACTTGTAGAAGCATAATTACCTTGGCCTTTGTATGAAGAACCTTGATTATAGCTCCTTTGGTTTCCTCCTTGGTAGCAATCTCTAGCATAGTGGCCAAACTTGCCACATATGTAACATCCTTCACCATCTTGATTCCTATTTTGTTGATGTCGTCCTCCTCTTCCTCTTGTTCTTCCTCTCCCTCTTTGTGATGAGGTGCCTTGGTCATGTCCTTGATTGCTTGAGTGGCCTTGCCTTCCTCCAAACCTTCCTTTGCCCCTTCCTTCTCCTCGTCTTCCTTTGCCCCTTTGATTACCTGCATAGAAAACTTATGCATCCTTGCTTTTAGTTGAACTTCCACCTATGTTCATTTCTTCGGTGACCATGAGAGCAACCAATTGCTCAAAATCGGGAAGATTATCCCTTACATATACTGAAGTGGTAAAGGGTTTCCCCTTCTCATCATCTCTCAAACCATTGAGAGTATAAGCCACAAGATCGTCATCGTCTATGTGGCTTCCAATGGATCCCAATGCATCTGATAACTCCTTGACCTTAAGTATGTAGTCATTTATGCTACTCCCTGAGCTCTTCCTAAGGTTGTTGAGCTCATTCTTGAGTTGGATCTTCCTTGCTTTGGTGCTTGTTGAATAAAGCCTTTCAAGTGTCTCCCATACCTTCATGCTTGAATCCAAGTCTTGGATATGGCCGATCATGCTATTGCTAATGTGTTGGGAAAGGATAAAGATAACCCTCTTGTCTCTTTCATTCCATTCCCTAAAGGCCCTTCTCTGGTCATTGGTTGGATTCTTATCCAACCTAGGTCTTGGTTCACTTCCACTAATCAACCCCCAAAGGCCCTTGCCCATAAGATAGTTGGAGACCCTAAATCTCCATGGTTGATAGTTCCCTTTGTCTAGCTTTTCAATTTGAGTGTTGAAGTCTCCCATATCTAGTCTTTGATACTTGACCTAGCCCTTGGATAATGCTCCAATGTGTGTAAAATGAAAATGAGGCTCTGAGGTTACCTCAATCCAAAGCTTTCCTTAGATGGACACCTTGTGCTCTTTGAAACTTTGAGTAGAATAGCTCCCCCTTGATGTGAGCTACCTCCAAGAAGCTTTTGTTGATGCAAATCTTCAACCACCAACTCCAAGAGGTCTTCGTGCTTGTCTGTGATGCCTCCAAGATGCCCAAATGCTCTGATACCACTGATGGGGGAAGTATCTCAACCCCTAAGCAACGACGAAGCGTGAATGACCTCCACAGGTATCCTTCTTTGACCTCTGCACACCAAAAATGCTCTTACTCAGATCATATGCAGAGAACTCCAGTGAGCTTTTGTAGACCTGTAGTAGACACCAAGAGCTTTCCAACAAACCAAATTTCACTTCAAATGGATGCCTACACAAGGAGAAACAATGTCTACAACATGAGTTAGTTGAATGCTCACAACTGCCAATCAAGCAGATACCTCACTTCACTCCAGCAAGCTTTTCTCAGAGATTATACAGAGAATGAATATCAAACTTTCGTCAACTTTAGAGGACTTTAAAAGCTACCCAATGACACCAAAATCATAGCAAATGGATACATAGAGAAGGAGAACCAGCCCTTACAACAGAGAGCAAAATATTTCAAACAGAGCCTACACACTAAGAGAGATATCAATCACACAACTTCCCTAAAATGAATGTTGCTCCCAGATTACTCAGAGAATGATCTAGAGAATTTGTGAGCATAAAATAGACTCTAATAGCTATCCAATGAGACAAGAATTACATCAAATGGATACAATATGAAGGAGAACCAATGCTAACAACTCAGGGGTAGAGAGTTGCAACACTGCCTGCGCACACACATAGATATGCCTACTAAAAGAAAACAAAGAAGCAAGCAAGGGGCTAGCTTAAGCAAGGGGCTTGCTTATCACAAATCCAGCACTTAGTGCTCACTTTACATGAGCTAAAACTCCAAAAAGATGGCCCAAAAGAAGTCGGGATACATGCTCATTTTATAGTGAGAAGTGTGCCCCTAAAATCTAGGAACTACCTTTCCAAATCAGCCTCCTAACTTGGAGGAATTAGTTGAGATGACTTGGGGAGTGGTTGAGTGACTTTTCTTGATGGAATCTCGTGGCTTTTGGCTTCTTTTGATTGCTCCACATGTCCATAAAAGATTCCCCACGAATTTGTAGCTTGAAGCTTGACTTTTAACACTCCCCCTCAAGCTTCAATTCTTCGTCCTCATCCAAGCTCCTTCATGTTGATGCATTGCTTGAATTTTGAAATCTTCATCCCATCCAAAGCCTTTGTAAACATGTCGGCAACTTGGTCCTTGGTACCAATATGATGTACTGAAACTTCCTTCGATATAACCTTTTCCCTTATGAAGTGATAGTGCACTTCAATATGCTTGGTTCTAGCATGATAGACAGGATTCGATGCTAGATGAATGCTACTCATATTGTCACAAAAAATTGGATATGTGTCAACCTACAAATTAAGCTCCATAAATAACTTCTTAATCCACATTAGCTCACATGTGACTTGAGCCAAAGCTCTATACTCAGCCTCGGTGGAAGATAATGCCACCGTGGGTTGCTTCTTTGAAATCCATGAGATGATCTTGCTACCTAGCATGACTAGGTAACCACTTGTACTTCTTCTATCCTCCTTTGAACCGGCCCAATCGGCATCAGAATAAGCTTTGACCTGCATATCATCATCAAATGAATAGAACAATCCTTCATTTATAGTGGCCTTGAGATATCGTAACATTCTTCTTGCAGCTTGCAAGTGTGTAGTCCTTGGACTATGCATAAATTGTGATAACACTCCAACTCCATATGCTATGTCGGGCCTAGTTATTGTGGCATAATTGAAAGATCCTACAATAGATCGATACCAGGTTACATCCTCTAATGGCTCTCCATCAATGGAGCTAAGCTTTACATTAACTTCCATGGGATTTGAAATAGGCTTGCAATGTAGCATCCCAAACCTCTCAAGTAGGTCTAGAATATAGTTCCTTTGTATGAGCATACTACCTTCTTCTTTGTATACAACTTCAATGCCAAGAAAATACCTAAGATCTCCAAGATCAGAGATCCTAAACTCGTTTCCAAGCTTTGCCTTGATCTCCTCAATGCCCTTTGTATCATTACCTGTAATGATAAGATCATCTACATACACGCACATGTAGACTACAAGTTCTCCTCTTTGTTTGATGAAGAGAGATGGGTCCGCCTTGCATTGATTGTAACCACATTTGATCAAATAGTCCACCAATCTTTGGTTCCAAGCCCTTGGAGCTTGCTTTAGGCCATAAAGTGCCTTCTTCAACCTACAAACATGATGTGGAAACTCTTTATGAACAAAACCTAGTGGTTGCTCCATGTATACCTCTTCTTCCAAGTCTCCATTGAGAAAGGCATTCTTGATATCCAATTGGAAAAGCTTCCATCCTTTGCTAGCAGCCATTGCAATGAGTGTCCTAATGGTGCTCATCTTTGCCACGGGGCTGAATGTCTCTTCAAAGTCCACTCCATATGTTTGTGCAAAACCCTTGGCCACCAATCTTGCTTTGAACCTAGAAATAGATCCATCTGAATTCCTCTTTACTTTATACACCCACTTATTACCTATTACCTTCATGTTATCCTTCTTGGGCACTAGAGTCCATGTTTGATTCTCCTCAAGTGCGTCGATCTCTTCTTGCATTGCCTCTTTCCATTCGGTGTACCTGCTTGCATCTTCATAGCAATCGGGCTCATGATCTTCTACTACTTTGTTCATATATGCATAATGAGTTGCCATGTATGAATCATAAGTAAACCTTTGAGTTGGATACTTAACTCTAGAAGACTTCCTTTCTTCACCTTTTGGAGGAATAAACCTCCTTTGCCTTGGGAACTTGATCTCTTTCTTTGACATGGCTTCTTTCTCCATCATGTGTCCTTCATCATCTTCAACTTCATTACCTTCTTCATCCAACTCCACCAATCTTGCTTTGCCTTTGTTGATTGATTGTGCTTCATAGCTTGATGAAGATCTCCCCCTCCATGGTGAGTTCATGCTTGAACTATCTTACATTGATGGAACACCTTGGGCCGCTTAGCTCTAGGTCAATTTGTTCTTCATCATGTCCATGCTTTTCTTCTTCATAGTCCTGCATACAATCATACTTCTTATACCAAGGGAGTAGCTCATCAAATGCTACATCCCTTGATATCCTCAAGTCCTTTCTGTTTGGGTTGAAGCACCTGTAACCTTTATGATCATTTGAATATCCTAGAAACACACACTTTTCTGCCTTTGGTTGTAGCTTGTGCCTCAATTCATTTGGCACATGTACATAACAAGTACATCCAAATATCTTCAAGTGGGAAAGATCAGGTTTCTTACCATAATAGGCTTGATATGGTGTCAAGCCATGGATCCCTGAGGTAGGAGCCCTATTCATAAGATACACGGCGGTATTTGCTGCATCACTCCAAAACATGTTAGGTACATTCATCTCATTAATCATTGCTCTAGCGATCTCGGCAATGTATCTATTTTTTCTCTCTGCTACTCCATTTTGTTGGGGGGTGTGCCTGCATGTTACTTGCCTCTTGATGCCTTGATCCATTAAAAAATCAGAAAACTCATTGGAGAAATATTCTCCCCCTCCATCGGACCTTAGCTTCTTGATATATGTATTTGTTTCCTTCTCTACCATTGCCTTGAATGCTTTGAAACATGTAAACACATCTGATTTGTTTTTGATGAAATAAACCCAAACCATCCTTGTGCAATCATCTATAAAAGTGACAAAGTACTTGTTACCTCCAATGGATTGCTCTTTGGTTGGCCCCCACACATCTGTATGTATGAACTCCAATGGATGTTGGCTTATGTAGCCACTCTTCTTGAATGGAAGTCTCGCTTGCTTCCCTAGTTGACAAGATTCACATAAATGCTTCATACCTTGTCCTTGGAAGTTGGGAAGACCTTCAACCAGCCTCTTGAATTGCATTTTCTTCATTGTTTGTATGTTGATGTGACCTATCCTCTTGTGCCACAAGTCCAACTCCGAAATCCTCTTGTTTCCATATGTGAAGTAGACATGTTGAGTGGAATGAGAATTTACCTCCAAAGTGAAGAGTCTCCCTTGCTTCTGTACATGCAAGACATCCTTGAGACATCTTCCTTCCTCCTTGTCATCCAAAGCTACATCTCCAACATGGGAGATCTCATGGGCTGTATCATCACCTGTTTCTACATGTCCTTTACCTTTGGGAACATGTAGATTAGTAAACCAAGAAGCATTGCAACTCATATGGTTGCTACATCCACTATCAATATACCAAGTGTTATCTACTTTGCTTGAATTCCCATTCATGTGCATCATCAAGAGATTGTCATTTTCTGAACTTGTAGAAGCATAATTACCTTGGCCTTTGTATGAAGAACCTTGATTATAGCTCCTTTGGTTTCCTCCTTGGTAGCAATCTCTAGCATAGTGGCCAAACTTGCCACATATGTAACATCCTTCACCATCTTGATTCCTGTTTTGTTGATGTCGTCCTCCTCTTCCTCTTGTTCTTCCTCTCCCTCTTTGTGATGAGGTTCCTTGGTCATGTCCTTGATTGCTTGAGTGGCCTTGCCTTCCTCCAAACCTTCCTTTGCCCCTTCCTTCTCCTCGTCTTCCTTTGCCCCTTTGATTACCTGCATAGAAAACTTGTGCATCGTTGCTTTTAGTTGAACTTCCACCTATGTTCATTTCTTCGGTGACCATGAGAGCAACCAATTGCTCAAAATCGGGAAGATTATCCCTTACATATACTGAAGTGGTAAAGGGTTTCCACTTTTCATCATCTCTCAAACCATTGAGAGTATAAGCCACAAGATCGTCATCGTCTACGTGGCTTCCAATGGATCCCAATGCATCTGATAACTCCTTGACCTTAAGTATGTAGTCATTTATGCTACTCCCTGAGCTCTTCCTAAGGTTGTTGAGCTCATTCTTGAGTTGGATCTTCCTTGCTTTGGTGCTTGTTGAATAAAGCCTTTCAAGTGTCTCCCATACCTTCATGCTTGAATCCAAGTCTTGGATATGGCCGATCATGCTATTGCTAATGTGTTGGGAAAGGATAAAGATAACCCTCTTGTCTCTTTCATTCCATTCCCTAAAGGCCCTTCTCTGGTCATTGGTTGGATTCTTATCCAACCTAGGTCTTGGTTCACTTCCACTAATCAACCCCCAAAGGCCCTTGCCCATAAGATAGTTGGAGACCCTAAATCTCCATGGTTGATAGTTCCCTTTGTCTAGCTTTTCAATTTGAGTGTTGAAGTCTCCCATATCTAGTCTTTGATACTTGACCTAGCCCTTGGATAATGCTCCAATGTGTGTAAAATGAAAATGAGGCTCTGAGGTTACCTCAATCCAAAGCTTTCCTTAGATGGACACCTTGTGCTCTTTGAAACTTTGAGTAGAATAGCTCCCCCTTGATGTGAGCTACCTCCAAGAAGCTTTTGTTGATGCAAATCTTCAACCACCAACTCCAAGAGGTCTTCGTGCTTGTATGTGATGCCTCCAAGATGCCCAAATGCTCTGATACCACTGATGGGGGAAGTATCTCAACCCCTAAGCAACGACGAAGCGTGAATGACCTCCACAGGTATCCTTCTTTGACCTCTGCACACCAAAAATGCTCTTACTCAGAGCATATGCAGAGAACTCCAGTGAGCTTTCGTAGACCTGTAGTAGACACCAAGAGCTTTCCAACAAACCAAATTTCACTTCAAATGGATGCCTACACAAGGAGAAACAATGTCTACAACATGAGCTAGTTGAATGCTCACAACTGCCAATCAAGCAGATACCTAACTTCACTCCAGCAAGCTTTTCTCAGAGATTATACAGAGAATGAATATCAAACTTTCCTCAACTTTAGAGGACTTTAATAGCTACCCAATGACACCAAAATCATAGCAAATGGATACATAGAGAAGGAGAACCAGCCCTTACAACAGAGAGCAAAATATTTCAAACAGAGCCTACACACTAAGAGAGATATCAATCACACAACTTCCGTAAAATGAATGTTGCTCCCAGATTACTCAGAGAATGATCTAGAGAATTTGTGAGCATAATATAGACTCTAATAGCTATCCAATGAGACAAGAATTACATCAAATGGATACAATATGAAGGAGAACCAATGCTAACAACTCAGGGGTAGAGAGTTGCAACACTGCCTGCGCACACACATAGATATGCCTACTAAAAGAAAACAAACAAGCAAGCAAGGGGCTAGCTTAAGCAAGGGGCATGCTTATCACAACTCCAGCACTTAGTGCTCACTTTACATGAGCTAAAACTCCAAGAAGATGGCCCAAAAGAAGTCGGGATACATGCTCCTTTTATAGTGAGAAGTATGCCCCTAAAATCTAGGAACTACCTTTCCAAATCAGCCTCCTAACTTGGAGGAATTAGTTGAGATGACTTGGGGAGTGGTTGAGTGACTTTTCTTGATGGAATCTCGTGGCTTTTGGCTTCCTTTGATTGCTCCACATGTCCATAAAAGATTCCCCACGAATTTGTAGCTTGAAGCTTGACTTTTAACAAGGAGGATCCATGAGTTTTTTCATTGGATAAGCTTTTTTTGATGATCAAAGATCAATAATGCAAAGTTTCTCCAAAAATAGTGGCTTATCTTATCCAAATTGATGTCAGCACTGATCCGACGATCCAGACCAGCCCCAGATCCAGTGGTGGAGAATGAAGGCGCCTATTTTGCTCCCCTTTGCCCTAGATATCATGTAAAGAACCAATCATAACCATCCATTTGATAAATCCAATGGTTGTAATAAAAAGAAGTTGATCTTAGGGTTGAGAGTTGATTTCTCTAGATCCAAGGGCCCAAATTCATTCAGAAAACTATATAAGCCCCCCTCCAAACTCCTAGAGCATCATTGTTAGGCATCCATAGGGCCCTTGCTAGCACATAGTTTCCTTGAGACGATCACCCTCAGTTGAGCGTGTGAGGATCCAAGGTGGGCTAGTAAGAGCATAGTTCCTAAATTCAATTTTTAGACTTCCTCTCTAGGATAGGCGCATAAACCTAGTTTCTCTTTCTTTGCTCACCCTTAGTGGAGTGTGTGAGTGAGTTAGAGCTGTTTTTATGTGTCTTAGACTTCTTTAGAATCACATTACAATCCTAGAAAGACATAGGGTCAATGAAGTGGGACCTATCCTCTTACGTGTGACATTCGGTTGAACTATCATGGTGAGAGGGTCGTGCGGACCACCTTTGACCAGTAGAATGCTTAGTTTGGCGTTTCACAACATTCATGTATATGTTTGTCATAAAAATATCATCTAGTTCATGTCTCATGTCTCCTATATCTTTGTCTCTTCTATATTTTTACATGTCACCTTCTATCTCTTTCTATGTGTGAGAAGGCTCCGCAGTATTGCGTTGAACCAGTGAGGATAATCCATTAAGGTTGAGAGGATAATTTTCTTTTCATTCATAAATCATGACCCACATGCATTCATATAACACTTGTTGCATTAGCTACAACAAAAGGATGGACTTTGCATTAGATGGATGTGTGATTTCTTACATGGTGATTTGTAAGAAGAAGTATACATGGACCAACCAAAAGGATATGAAGATTCAAAGCACCTAGAATATGTTTGTAGGTTGTAAAAGGCTTCGTATGGGCTTAAACAAGCCCCTCGTGCTTGGAATGCAAGGATGGTTGATTACCTAACCACCATTGGATTTTCTATGTGTGATATGATCATTCATTATATGCAAGGAAGGGTGATGATGGCATCACCAGTGTGGCTATTTATGTTGATGACTTGATTGTAGGATGTGATAGTGAAGAAATCATTAAAGAGGTAAAGCAACTCCTTATGCAATAATTTGACATGAAAGATCTTGGTGTATTGTGCTATTTCTTGGGCATTGAGTTTATACATATAGAAATATTTATATGGATGTCGCAAAGGCAATATGCCTTGAGTATGCTGCAAAATTATGGTATGGTTGATTGTAAGCCAATTTCTATGCCATTAGATCAGAATTTGAAGTTGGATACTACGTCAGGTGAAGCATTGGAAAATAATACTATATTCAGGAAAATTGTGGGAAGTATGATGTATCACACAATTACAAGGCCTGATCTAAGCTACACTGTTGGACTTGAAAATCAATTTATGTAGGTTCCCACAAAACCACACTTAGATGCCTTGAGATGCACTCTACAATGCTACTTTGTATTATGCATTGTTTTATGAAGTTGGTGAAGAATTGTAGGTTCATGGATACACTGATGCAAATTGGGCTAGTAGTATTCCATATAGAATATCTAATAGTGGCTTTCTATTCTCACTTGGAAGTGCAACTATTACATGGAACAGTAAGAAGCAACCCACTATTACTTTATTGATTATAGAGGTTAAGTATAGAGGTGCTACAATGGCATCATGTGAAGCATCATGGCTAAATATGCTAATTGCAAATTTAAGTGTGGAAGTGAAAAAGCCGATCATCATCTATTGTGATAATCTTAGCAGCATTCAGTTTGTAGGAAATCTTGTTTTTCATGCTAGAACAAAGCATATTGAGGTACATTATCACTTCATCAAAGATAAGGTATTAGCAAGTGATATTGATCTTGTCTATAATAGGACATATGAGCATGTTGGTCATATGTTCACTAAAGCACTTGGAGCACAGAACTTGAAGACGTTTTGAAAGATGCTTGGATTAGAGGACATGATGTTGAGCTTGAAGGGGACTGTTGAGATATCAAGCTCAACATGTGATGATCCAAGATGACACATATCACTTTGGTCACACTGGTATATGACTTCATTGAGCTTTACTAGATTTATCTATCAAGAGTGGTGGAAGATTTGTTTCTTGCTAGCTCACTCATTCTTGGACATTAGGATGTTCCTTATGTACTGTTCTTTATATATTGCACTAGTCGTATTGTTGTTTTATATCATTCTTGTATATTCCTTTCATGTAATAGAAGAAGAATAAGAAGAAGATCATTCTTCCTTGCCTCAATCTGCATGTATGCTCCTCTTTAAGTGTGAGAATGTGTGAATGAGCTCTCTTCCTTATCTCATTCCTTGTGAGAACTTGCATGAATTAGTGTATTCTAAACCCTAATCTTCCCAATTCTTAATCTACTCCTAAAAACTTGTTACAGACACACTAGGTGTATGAGAAAAAAGTGCAAGTGTTCAATGACTTGCCACAATGTTGAATTCTTTCTTCATGTTGACCATCTTCACAATGAGACCCTAACCATCACATAGGCACCTTGAATTAGGCCCTCATCCTTGGGAACGGTGCCAAAAACATGCATGTTGGACTTGCAAGGTCCATGCACAAGTGGTAAGTGAGTGTAGCTAGCTCTCACTTGCCCTACAAGTGCACATAGTGGTGGTTTGATACACACATTAAACTATCAAACTGAGAGTATGACCCAATCAAGTGCTTAGAAGCACACGTTCTTAGTGATGGTTAATATGTGAATAGGTCAAGTAGTGCATGCAAGTGAGATTTTCTACCTCACATGACACCTTCTACGTGCAGGATGTATGTTGCGATACTTAGTGCAATAACACACACTTATCACCAACTTCTCCTAGCTTCGATACCCAAATATGGTGAATATCGAGTTCCTTTCAAAGCTCTTAATGAGATGCATCCATTGGAAGTAGCTTGTTCTTGATTGTACTTTCTTGCACTAATTTACGTCAAAAAACCAAGTGTCAAAAATTATCTACTTACACCTAATGAATCCTAAGCTTCACACACATGAGATAACAATGGAAAAAGGTGGGAATGGGGTGGAGCACACATCCAAGCACACATTACATGCATTAAACACACACCTAAGCTTACAAAGAAGAAGATACACAAGACAGAAGAAGGAGTTACGAATTTAAAAAGTTGGATTTGTTCCTTTACAAAGTGACTTATAAACATGTGCCTTGGATTTGGTCCTTTCCCACAAGTGACTCACACTTTCCTAGAATTTCCTAAAGAAACTACTATTGTACAAGGGTTTTGTTACACTCTTGAGGGAACATGCATCTAGAGGACTCCATTAGTGCATTTACAAGGCTTCAAAAAGTTCAATGATGTGATATATTAAAAGAAAAATGTATATTTAAAAAAAAAAATTTGTGGGGTTGCTCTTCATCTCTTCTTCTCTTCACTTATTTCTTTATTTTCTTCTTTGGCTTCTGACTCTCTACAACACTTCCCCTCTTAGTCTTTGTTGTCCCTGATAGGCTTCTATCAGGTTTGCTTGGCATGCCACAAGTAGTTGGAGTTGACCCAAAGAACTTGGCAAGAAAGGACTTTTCCACCAAAGCCTCTTTCCAACTTTTGATCTTCTAGTGCTTCAAAGCTTTCTTGCTCTTAGACTCTTGATTTCTACTCACTAGAAGCTTCTCCATTACTTTAGCATGTTACCTTTTCTTTTTGTGTCTTTGATTTATGTTGAGTCATGGCTTTCTTCTTTGATCTTCTTCATTTCTTTTTTTTGTTTGAATCCCCTTCGATAGAGCACCTTATATGTTAAGTGTGGAAATGATGCACTTATGATAATTGTAGCATATGTTGATTATATGTTGCTCATTGGTCCTAATGAGAATCATAGTGCTTAATATAAGGCCGATTCAAATGCCTCTTTTGAGATGTCATATTTAGGGCATTTCCACCATGATTTTGGAATTCAATTTATGCAAGTTGATGGAGGAATAACTTTGTGTAAAACATGTGAGGATATGGTGTGTAGATTTTAGAGATAAGGTAGCAAGAAACTTGCTCTACGCTTGCCAATCTAGCTTGAAGGAATCTTAATAGAGTTCATTAAATTCACAATGGTGCACATAGAACTACCAAGTCCTTTGGAGCATCAATCTCAAATGTTTGCATCAAAATAAATAACTTTTATATGCAAGAAATGTGAAGAACCTCCTAGTTTTGGAAGAGAAGGTCTTAGTATTATGCTCACAACTCACAACCTAGTATAAATTGACCAAAGATCTTCTACACACATCAATGGAAGTGTATGGCTATATAAAGCAAGCTATTTCATGAATCTAGCTGCACCATACAAGTAGAAATGAATTTAAGTCAAGGGGGCCACCCTAACATTTCAGGATCTAGAAGATGTGGAGACACAATCAACTTCTTCGCTTCATATCTTGAGTCTACTAAACCAAACTTAATGAAAATGGATATATGAACACTAGACACTTTACTCTAACTATCCTAAGTTAAAGTATAGCAATTGGATGAGTACACATAGAGAAATTGATTCCAAAAGTTCATCATAATGATGAAGATGCTTGAGGATTCACTAGGCAGAGATGTACTTAATTAAATGTATAAAAATTGTAAGGAGATGGATGGGTATGCTCTAGACGTGAATTGGTGGTGCACAAAACCTGCTCTACACCTACCAAGTTAACTCAAAGGATGTTTAAAAGACTCCTTTATCTCAACATTAATGCATTGGGAACCACCAAGTGCTTTGGAACATTATTCTCAAAAGTTTGCATCAAAACGTATAATTTGCATATGCAAGGAAGGTGAAGAAACCTTCTATTTTGGGAATAGAAAGTATTGCATGTTTTGCTGAGAGCTCATAATCTGGTATGAATTGACTAGAGAGCTTTTGCACACATCTAATTGGATTGTGTAGCTAAGTAAAACAATTTATTTAATCAATTTAGCTATACCATGAACTGAGAAATGAATTTAACAAGTCAAGGGGTTAATCTCGACATTTTAAGAGCTAGAAGATGTGCAGATACAATCACCTTCTATAATTTATATTTCACAATTTGCTGAGCCAAAAGTCATGAAAATTGATATGCAAGTAGTAGACACTATCCAACAAGGCCAAGTTAAACTACAGCAAATGAGTGAGAACACATAGATAAATTGATTCCAATAAGACACTATAATGATGAAGATCTAATAGAGAACAGTAGACAGAGATGTACTCTCAGAATGGCTCTTCATAGCCTACAACTCCAAGCATGTCTATTTATACTCATAATTTGAGTTTGAATTTGAATTTTCCCTCACCTGAAAGTGATCTTACACTTTAGGAACATAAATGATTTGATTCCTAAATCCACGAGATTCCATCTTCTTTTGACATTTACAATTATCCAAGGTAATTATGCCCAAAATGACTAGCATAGGTTCTCATGAAGTTCTTCCTTGTGAAGGAATAAATGGATTGTGTAGTCACAAGACTTTAGCAATGCACTTAGGCTTGCTAAATGTACCAACAAAACTATGAATGCTATTACACATATGATATAGAGGGAGTGTAGTGGACTACACATAGATAATGTGAGCACATTTTATGCTCAAGTTTGTAGCTCAAAACCTCTTAGAATGGCTCTATCATCTTGTGACTCAAAGTATGTGTATTTATACACATTGGTTGAATTTGAACTTTGAATCTTCTCACCTAAAAGTGATCCTAGACTTTAGGGATGAACTTAATTTGATTCTTCCTACCACATGAGTCGTGGTTTTAGCCTCCTAAATTCACAAGATTCTTTTCTCCTCTTGAGTTTTACATTTATCGAAGATAAAGTACTTAAAATTATAAGCATAGGTTCATATGTATGTCTCTATGTAAGAAGATAAATAAAGTTTCTAGTCCTTAAACTTTAGCAAAGCTCTTAGGCTTGCGAAAAGCACCAACATCTCCCCTCAAGCAAAAGATGTTTGAGTCTTCAATCCTACAAGATTTCCTACAATCCAATCATTGATTTGAATGTGTTTAATTTGCTTCCATCCAAGGCCTTTGTCATCATATCTGCACATTGTTGATGAGTTGATACATATGAGAGTTGAATCTCTTTGCTCATAATCTTTTCCCTGACATAGTGATAATGAAGTTCTATATGACATAGTGATAATGAAGTTCTATATGAGATAGTGATAATGAAGTTCTATATGTTTAGTCCTAGCATGATAGATTGGGTTAGTAGCAAGATGTAATAAGCTAATATTATCTCCAAATATATATGCAGTAAAAGTGTTCAACCCTAAATCAGAATATAGGGTTCTAATCCACATAGCTTCTTGTGTAGCATTTGCAAGTCCTCTATACTCAAATTTTGTCGATGAAAGAGCAACTATGGGTTGCTAGTTGGACGATCATGAAATCAATTTTGTACCTACAAAAGAAAGGTATCGAGATGTGCTTCTTCTATCATCTTTAGAGCCTACCCAATTTGCATTAGAGAAGAGTTTAAAATATATATCATATGTATATGGCTAATATAGTCCTTCATTGATTGTTCCCTTCAAATACTTTAGGATTCTCTTGGCTGCTTCCATGTGAGGCTTCCTTGGACTATGCATGAATTGACTCAACACACTTACTCCATAAAAAATATCTATTGTAGTTAATGTAGCATAGTGTAGGCATCCAACTAGACTTTGAGATCTAGTTACACCTTCACATAGCTCGCCTTCATCAGCACTTAACTTCAAATTTACCTCCATGGGAGTACCTACAACCTTTTTAGTCTCCATCTTGAACTTAGAGAGCATATCTACAATGTATTCCTTTGTGCGAGGAACATACCTTTCTCTATGTATACTACTTCTGATCCTAGGAAGTATGTGAGTAAACCGAGATCATTGATCTTGAATTCTTCCTTTATTTGAGCTTTGATCTTTCTAATTCCTTTTGCATCATTCCTTGTAATGATTATATCATCAACATATACACATAGGTATATGAACTATGAGTGATTTTAATGAAGAGGGATGGATCTACCTTGCTTACATTAAAACCTTTATCTTGCAAGCAAGTAAAAAGTCTATGATTCCAAGCCTTTGGGACTTGCTTCAAGCCATACAAAGCTTTCCTCAACTTGCACACATGTTCATGGTATGATTGATCTTCAAAACTAGGAGGTTGAGACATATACACCTCATTTGATATCCAACCATTTAAGAAAACATTTTTAACATCCATTTGGTATATATTCCAATTCTTGAAAGAAGCAACACTTATGAGTACCCTAATATTAGGCCTTTTTGCAATAGATGAAAATGTTTTCTCATAATCAATACCTTGAGTTTGATTCATAATCAATACTTGCTTCATAATAAATACCTTGCATTTGTGCAAACCCTTTGGCTACAAGCTTTGATTTGTACCTATTATTGGAACCATCAAAATTCTTCTTTACCTTACATATCCATCTTGCACCAATGACCTTCATAGATGGAGTCTTGGGTACAATTTCCAAGTCTCATTCTCTTGTAAAGCTTCCATTTCTTCTTCCTTGGCACTTCTCCGTCCTACACTTTGGACTCGCCTTTGGAGCTCCAAGAATTGAATTCCCTTCTTGCAGTCTTCTGATCATCATTATAATCACTTGATGCTTCAAGTGTAAGTTCATTCTTCTTTAAGAATGTTGGAAAGTCTTCCTCTAGATCATACGGAAGTTTGATTTTCTTGCAATCATCTTCAAACTAAGATTTTTCTTTCATCAAACACAACATCTCTACTTAGAATGAACCCTTTGTTGCTTGGATTGTATAGCCTATAACCTTTTTTATTAAGATCATAGCCAATGAAGATGCATTTCTCTGCCTTTGGATCCAATTTGCCTCTGATTTGTGAAGGCATGTATGCTATGCACCCAAAGATTCTACAATGATCACCCATTCCATGATTCATATGGTGTCATACCATCAAATGCTTTTGATGGGAGTCTATTGATCAAGTATGTGGATGTAGATACAACCTCTACCCACAAGTAATTGGGTAGTTTTTTTCATTTAGCATTGACCTTGCAGCCTCCACTATTGTTCTATTTCTTCTCTCTGTCACTCCATTTTGCTCTGGTGTATACATGGTAGTGATCTCTCTTTTAATTCATCTCTCTTGGAGATAGGAATCAAAGTCATGGGAGAAATATTCTCCCCCTCCATTTGACCTTAGTCTCTTCAAAGTTTTGCCTATTTGATTTTCTACAAGAGCTAGGTATTTCTTGAAACATGAAAACACTTCAGCTTTATGCTTTATAAAGTACAATATTGTCCATCTACTACAATCATCAATGAATAACACATAGTACATGGATCTAGAGATTGAAGGCTCCTTGCTTGATCCCCATACATCTATATGGACTAGCTCCAATAGATCTCCATGAATGTATCCTTTCTTTGTGAATGCTTGCCTATGTGACTTACCAAATTGAAAAGCACTACATTTATAGATCATGTGTTGTTTGGATATATTTCGTAGACCAAGTACACTCTAATCCCTATTGATTTTCTTGATAGCTCTTTCACTTATGTGACCATAGTTGAATAATGCAATATTTCTAGTATCTTGGAGTTCAAATGTAAATAATCTACCTGATTTTTCTCCTCTCACTATCCTCTTGGATCCCTGGTGTGGATCCTCAACAAATGCTCCATTCTTTGTGAATCTGACCTACAATCCTTTCTCAACAATTTGACCTACATTTATGAGGTTCTTGGTGATAGTTGGCACATATAATAGCTTGCTCAATAGGTTCATATTACCATATGAAGTCTTCACATTATCTATCTTCTCAATTGGATGCCTTGTGTCATCTCTTGTTTGGACTTCATGTCTATTCCTTGGATCCTCCAAGCTTGAGAGTAGAGCTACATTCCCTGATACATGCTTTTAGCAATCTGAGTATATATAGAACACATGTTCATCTATTTTACCTTCCTTCATGGTCATTTTCATTAGATGTAGTGAATCCTCTTGGGTTTTGTCATCTACATAATTGTTATAGTCTCTCCTTCCTCTGTATCCTCCTTGGTAGTTTTTGTTGTTGTATAAGTTGTTATTGTATCCATTGTTGTTGTTGTTGAACCTACCTCTCGAGCTTCCATAGCCTCCTTTATTGTAATCTCTACCTCTTTTCCTGGGATTCTTGAAACAATTATTAGTGATGTGATAAGTTAGGACACATATGGCACATGGAGATGAGCTTTGAGCTCTCCCCCTACCTTGTCTTCCTCCTCTACCTCTTCCTCTACCTCTATCTGCAAAGTTTTCTTGAGAGGTGCTCCCTTCATCCTCAGATTTCTTACCTCTGCCTTTACTATCTTTGTTCTTATTCTTATCTATATAGAGAGCAGAGGATTGATTATATTTTGAGTTTTCTCCATTCTTCATAAGCTTTTCCTCATATGTGAACAGATGTCCCATGAGGGTGTTGAAATCAGGAACTTGCATGTCCATGTAGAGGTCCGTGGTTGTGGTGAAAGCTTCCCATTTGTCATCTACCTTTATTCCATTGATTACTCTCCTTACTATTTGCTCTTCATCAGTGATTTCTCCAATGCTTCCAAGTTGTTCTACTATGTCCTTCATTTTGGTGACAAAATCAGACACACTTTGCTTGGACATCTTCTTGTGTGTGGTGAATTCCATCCACATTTGATTTTTCCTTGAGTTAGTACTGGATGAGAAGAGTTTTTCAAGAGCATTCCAAGTCTCTTGTGAAGTCTTGCAACTCCTGATGTGTTGAAGTAAAAAATCAAAGATTGATCTTAGAATATATGACCTTGCTAGAGCATCCTTACGGTGCACCATGTATTTAACCTCTCTTGTTCTTGTTGGGTTGGTTGACGCTTAATTTTGAGGATTGGCATCATCTCATTTCCAGATATGTAACCATAGGGGCTTCTCCCTTGAAGATAAGATTCCATTCTTAGTGAGCAATCCGAATAGTTGCCTCCATCCAATTTGTCTGTAGATGAAGGAAATCTGTCTCCCATGTTGACTAGTTGCTCTGATACCATTGTGAGGAGATGGTGTGTAGATTCCAAATATAAGGTAGTGCTACAAGAAATCTACTCTACACCTGCCATTCTAGCTTCAAGAAAGCTTAATAGACTTCATTAGCTTGAAAATTATGCACATAGAACCACCAAATCTTTTGGAGCATCACTCAAATGTTTGCATCAAAACAGATAACTTCTATATGCAAGAAATGTGAAGAACCTTCTATTTTTGGAAGAGAAGGTCATCATCTAGCAAACTCTATTGTAGTGTCAAACATCGATGTCTCAAGCCACCATGTAACTATTGATGATGTATAGCTTAAACAATGCTGCTTCAACTATATAAGTTCATTCCTTTCAATCCTTAATACCACTATCAATAAGGTGCTTTGGACTAACTTATTCTAAACTATGTGAGTGACTAAGTCAATCCCTTTCACCGTCTCTTGACACACCATTATATTAAAATGCATAGATTTGCGTCAAGGTATTGACTCACTTAGTTGTATTGTCAATTAAGCATTTTATCCTAGATTGACTCTGTTGAACTTACCTTTCTTAAAAGGATCTTTCCAAGTTCTCTCTTTGAAATCCATGCAACATTTCTGATAAACAACTAAAAAATCCTTACTATGAAAGTCTCAGAACTTAAAAGGAGAATATACAAATCTTACTTAAAACCTTTATGAAGACCCTAGAAAGTGCCTTAAACTTCATGATCTCTAAATTTTCTAGTAACTAGTATTTGAAGCCTTGTTCATACTCTTGGCCATCATATACTTCACCTTTATCTGTGAAGTTTCAATTCCCACTGGGATCGAGTTTCACTTCAAGTCATGAGCTACCTACCATCTCAAGGTCTGATGTCACATATCATCATTCCTACATTAATGTGAATATAAAGTAGTGTCCCATACCACCATACTTTATATACAACACTGATGTGTGGATTATATTTATCATAAATTCGACACCTAATCTAACTATAAAGTACCTTTTACTCAAATTCTTCTTACTAGAATTTGAAGTCAATGAATTACTTCTATGTTTTCCATTCTACGTAGGTTTCTAGGGTTCCAACACAAGATCATTCTATGATCTTAAATTATTGCATTATTGTCTTATGGAAGCGCTGTGGAGGTGATCGCAATCCGGGTGGATCGGGTCCGGTCGTGGCACACACAGGGTGTATGAAGCTAATGAATGTTGGAAGGTTTAAAGATGTGAAGGTGAAATTAATGTTGAGTATGGAGAAGAGAGAGATGTTGAAATAATTATGGGAATGGGAATGTAGGTGTGCAAGTTAGATTGATGACATGAATGATAAGAATGAAAGAGAACCATACACACGAATCAAATTTGGAAGGAAGAATGGTCCATTGGAGGAGCTTCTTAAACACTTCCTAATTCTAATCCATATGTATAGCCTTCTTTGGATGATATGTATGCATGACGAGAATAGATGGAATCCTTACACATAAATCAGTTTCAAAAGGAAGAATGGTCCAATATTGGAGCTTCTTATACACTTTCAGAAACTAATAAATATGTATGGATTTGTATGGATTATATACATGCAAGTGAATTATGATGATGGATTTCACTCACAAGCTCAAAGAAACATCCTCACTGGTTCAACGCAATACTGCGGAGCCTTCTCACACATAGAAGAAATAGAAGACATGTAAAAATACTTAAGAGACTGAGAGAGGAGACAAGAGACAAGTGACAAGTGACATGAATTAAAAGAATTTGAATTAAGTTACATGTAAAATATCGTCGTGGTACGTCATGCTAAGCAGTCTACTGATCAAAGGTGGTTCCGACCCTCAAACCATGACAGTTCAACCGAATGTCACACGTAAGAAGGTGAGTTCCACTCCAGTGACCCTATGTCTGTCTAGGCTCGTAACGTCTAACTAAAGAAGTCTAAGACTCATTAAAATCAGCTCTAACTCACTCACACGCTCCACCGAGGGTGAGTCAAGATAGAGATGCTGGTTTCAAGAGCCTATCCTAGATTGGAGTTCTAACTTAAATTTGAAACTAGGTTCTATACTCATACTAGCTCACCTTGGATCCTCACTCGCTCAACCGAGGGTGATCGTCTCAAGGAAACCGTAAGCTAGCATGAGCCCTATGGATGCCTAACAATGATGCTCTAGGAGTTTGGAGGGGGGTTTATATAGTTTTTTGAATGAATTTGGGCCCTTGGATCTAGAGAAATCAACTCTCAACTCTAGGATCACTACTTTCGATTACAACCATTTGATTAATCAAATCAATGGCTTGGAATTGTTCTTTCTATCAAATCTAGTGTAAAGGAGTGAAATTTAGGCGCCCTCATTCTCCACCATTGGATCTGGGGATGATCTGGACCGTCGGATCATTGCTGACATCAATTCGGATAAGATAAGCCACTATTTTTGGAGAAATGCTGCATTATTGATCTTTGATTGTAAAAAAGGTCTTCTTTTATGGAAAAAATTCGTGGATCCTCCTTCCTTTATGCTTTAGTGCATCTCCACCCTTGAATATGAGCTCATCTTGACCGTACAACATGGTTCAATCATATTCTGCCATGTGGCAGCCCTTCAAGCCTTCAATTTTCTTATACTAGAAAACTGCGGTGACCTTGAAAACTGGACTTTGTGCTCTTTGACCCTCCAAAAAGTCTTTGATGAAGATGAAACATTGTAGGACTATGTTTCCAAAGATCTCCCTCAGGAATATGCAGAAAAAACTCCCATCTGAATCTAACTTGTACAAGTTTGACTACATTTGGAAGCTTGCAAGGTGGCATTAAGGTGTCTAGGAAGCTCGGATAGCCTTGAAACTTTATACAAATATGTAGCCACATATGGTCTTTATACATGCCAAACCATATGGCTAACATAAATTTCTATACAAGAATTTGTAGGGTCAAACTAGAAAAATTACATTTTTACAAAATGAACATAGCATATCAATGTGCTACCAAATCCATTTTCTGCTGAAATTTGGGCTATAGACTGCCTTTGACAATCTTTACAAGTATATGGATTTTCATCTAATTTGGTGACAATGAATTTTTTGCCCTAATTTCCCAACTTTGGCCAGCTTTGACCGCTACGATGGACTTTCTTGATTTCTTTGAAACTTTGTATGTGACCTTCCTTTGACATCCTTGATGCATCCTGGACTTCTCGGGGAATTCTGGCTACCTTGGCCAAATATGTTTTTTGTAGGCCTTCACAAGTGAGAGAGGAGAGCAAATCTCGACGACATTCACCCCCACTAAACCTGCGATTCCTCCGGAAGCGCCACTCTAGCATCTGTGAAAAACAAAATGTTCCAGGCATCAAATTCTTTTATAGGCAACATAAGAAAGATGGAAGGAAAATTGATTATATGCATGAATAAGTAGGTAACGTGACATGAAGCAAAATTTGCATGAAAGAAATAATTGAAACAGGCAACATGAATATGCATGAACAAATAGGCAACATATATGCAAATGAACAAGCAACATTGGCAACAAGAAAGAAAAAAAACAAGCATCAATATGAAGTGGAAGTGGATGTATTGAGTCGTTTTAAGCATCAGTTCCTCTCATCTTGAAGAAAATTTTGTACCTTTTTCATAAAGCAATCTACCTTAAAATATGATTATAAACAAAGATTTAGGATTTTCAAGAGACATCTTTCATCTTTAGCTTATTTTAGATCAACTCCTTTCCTACATAAATATGAATATGCTCTTTCTCTAATAACATGCAAGGAAATCTAACTAAACTCCACTAATGCATAAATCTGCCTATATAGCCCGTGATTTATTCTACTATGCCTCTTTATCCTCCTTTGGCTTGCCTCTTTTTTTTTTTTTTTTTTTTTTGATGATGATGATGACTCGGCAACTTTATGGTTACGATCACTTTTTTTTGGGGTGGAAGAAAGTGTAAACTTCTTGGTAACATGTAGCTTTTTTTTTTTTTTTTTTTTGACGAGGAAAAATTAAACCCCAATACAAGGTACAACCATTTTTGATGACGGAGAACAGTCGTTTAAACTCCGATACAAGTGTTGTGAGATGGACTAAGGATGTAGAAACATGCAATAGCAGGAGCTAGGATTTCAACAATTATGCTTTCGATACTGGATACATATGCATGTTTATATATGAAAGTCATGTCACCAAAATAAACCTCCAAATCTACATGCCCTATCTTTCCACAATCCTAGATTATAATCAATTTCTTAGTAGATAAGTTACTACTTAAGATACAATTTTACACAAGTAGAGAAATCATCATTTGCCTTTTTTGACTCAAGTGATGTGGATATGCAATGCAATGCAAAGACTGAAAAAAAACATGCATGAAACAAGCATGGAAAAAAAATAGAATGAACTTGAAAAAAAACAAAGCAACATGAACTTGAAAATTAATGATATATATTTTTTTTTATAACATGGATACTCCTGTTTATGAATCGGCCTCATTGTTGTCATCTTCTTCAATGTCCTCATCCAAAATGTACTCGTCATTATCACGCTTCTTGAATAACTTTATCCTTTTACCTGCAATCAAAGTTTTTAGTGCAACACCATTTAATTCACAAAGAGCATACGTACCATTGTTGTTGACTTTTGATACTATGTATGGCCCAAACCACCGTTGAGTGAGCTTTTTGCGTGCATCATATTGAGAGTCAAATGTACTATCATAAATGAGCACCCAATCTCCTACTTCAATTGGCTTAGGACGCAATCGATGAGTTTTATCAAAATAATGCTTGTTCTTCATTCTAGATTCTCTTAATTTTTCAACAGCATCATCAAGTCTTAATTTACCTTGTTCTAACTGTTTAATACGCAAACTCAAAAAATCATCAGTAGACATGTTTTCAGACCAAGGAAAATTTGACCATGCAGAAATATGAGACTGAATTGGAAACAATGGTTTTTGACAGTACATGAGTTCAGCAGGCATATATCCAGTAGTACGTGTGCATGTCATTCTATCTGCCCAAAGTGCAAAAGGTAAGAATTTAGGCCATTGTTTGATGTCACCATTACATGCTTTAGATATGGCTTTCACAATAGGTGGATGCCCTCTCTCTATTTTACCATTGGCCTCTGGGTTATATGCAGTAGTGAGAGACAAACGAATACCGTGACGCTCAAAGAACTCTTTAGCTTCTCTCGCATTTAACTCTCCACGATCGGCAACTACTTTCTCTATGTACCCAAAGCGACTTATGACATCTTCAAGCAAGAATTTGCAAACATTGTAAGTGGTCTTAGATCGTAATGCACGTCCCTCTACATGATTAGTTAAATCTTCTCTTGCAAGTACAATGTAACGCATTTTGTCAATACCTTTAGGCATAGTTACAAGATCTACTACCCACTTGTAGTGAATACAAGGTGGATAAGTAGGATGCAACGGATCTCTATGTTTGACTGATGAATGAAGTTGACAAGTAGAACATGTAGAAACATAGCTACTAATGTCAACATACATCCTAGGCCAATAATAGGTACTTCTAATTTTTTCATATGTTCCAAAAAATCCTTTATGACCGGCCCATAATGTCTCATGCATTTCCTTCATTACTTGCAATTGAAGACCTCGTTTTCCCAGGACTCGTTGTGGATTCTTAACCTTACCCTTAGCATGTCTCCAAAGATAACCATTACATAGGAAAAAGTTATAAGCTCGTTTCCTAATGTTACGGAATCTATTCGTAGTCCAGCTAGGTAATGGTTGTAGTGTACTGAGATACTTTCCTATGTCTCTCCATTCATCTTCGTACTCAGATTCATGAAATTTCTCATACTCATATATATGTGGAACATAGTCAACTAAATTCACATTCTTTATTAGATCACTTTCAAGATCATCATCAAATCTAGCTCTCGATAACATATCAGCAACTGAGTTTGACTTACCTGAAATATGAACTAATTCAGGATTTATGAACTTAATATATGAGATCCATCTAAGCATGGCTATATCAGGAGATGAACAATTGGTTATCATTCCAATGAGAGGCAAACAATCAGTCTCAACTTTGACATTTGCACCAATGAAATATTCTTTGTCTATTTTCAAAGCTGTTACCATACCCCATAGTTCTCGTTTGATCTGTGGATATTTTCGTTGTGTTTCATGTAGAATTTTGGCACCAAACCTAATTGCATATCTATTCCCTTCACTATCGTCTTGACTTATGACCCAACCTATACCAATAGGACTAGTATCAACAGTCAATATAATAGGTTTGTTAGCAGAATAGTCTACACGCTTAAGGATGGGAGCTTCAAGCAATAATTTCTTCAATTTACGCATAGCTTGAGTGTGTTTGTCAGTCCAAATAAATTTTCGTTTCTTCCTCAACAAGTCATAAAGACAATCAGCAACATGAGCAAAGTGTGGGATCCAAATAACATAAAAGATACAAGCACCAAGAAATCTACGTACCTCACTCACGTTGTTACATGTTTCAGAAATCTTGCTAATGGCATCAACTTTTTGTGGGTATGGCTTTCGACCATAATGGCCACATAAATGTCCAACAATAAGCACCTCGTTGACACCAAAAACAGATTTCTCTATGGAAAATGTGAGACCTACCTCTTCAAATCGTTGAAATATTCTTTCACAATCAGAGATATGGTCAAGAACAAATTTACGACATCCCGATGAATCTAAAGTAATGTCCTTTACACGTTCCTCACTCCCTTTAATTGGAATATCATCAATGAATGGCATAGTTATATGAGGGATAAAGTCATGTAAGACCATATTCATAGCACTCATCATATGAGCCACAGAATTAGTCGCTCCTTGAGGTAAAGTACACATTCGCACTAAGCCTAAAGGAGTTTTCATTGTGGTTATGTCACGACTATCAATTGCTAATTGGAATTGGTCATATCCAGAATATAAATCACCCATTGAATAGATAGAATGTCCCGAAGAATTGGATCATTTTTCACATCAATAATTTTTTCATTACTTCCTTGAGGTAATGGTTGAGCTATGGGTTTGATTTTTTTGTCTGTAGTTTTGTACTTTGTTTCAACTAAGGCATCATGTGTTTGGTTAAATTTTGAGCACTTGTCAACATTGAGAGCATACTCTTGGATTAGAGCATACTCATCAAGGGAAGAAATCAGAATAATATGGGAATTAGAATTTTGTTGAAGACATAACTCTAACTCCTCAAGAGTAGAGAAACAATGAGATGTCTCAATCACATGCTCAATGTTCTCATCATCATGTTCCATGATTTTGTTGTTTTTATAATTTTTTTGGGTTTTTTGGATAAAAGACTTGGACAATTGACTCTTATGAAGAAAATCTAATCTAGAATGTGGAAAACAAAGTGACAAACTATTGTACATGTTGGTTGGATGCGAGATGTCAAACCAATATCCACTGTTGTCCCGCTCAACAATGGATTCTATCCGAAATTTTGATCATATGTAGCTCCAAACATGAATCGAGGTGCACAATCACTACAAGCATGCTCATGACCCTGAGTAACAATAGGTTTCTTTCTAATTGACAATCGATTCCTAGGATGATTCACTCCTACTGTCATGACTTGAAGTGATTGCATTCCATCCTTAGACTTAAATCTAGCATAGGTAGACCCATCATCCATGGCTTTAGTTTCCATACGACTCTCACAAATAAAGGGTTGACCTAAGAGAACTTCATAGGAGCAATTATCTTGAATAAAAAAGTGAAACTCTTATGTGATTCCTCCTATGGATATGGGCACACTAGCACAAGCTCCATACAGGGTACCTACACCATTATCTGCAGTTCTCATATGCCATCCACAATCTTTATCTATGGGCCATCGAAACTTATCATAGACTTCTCTTGAAATCACATTGATTTCAGAGCCGAAATCTACTAATGCATTTACAGTGATAGTGTTCTTATCATTTCCTATTTTAACATGCATCTCTGATGTACCTCTAGACCAAAATGTTCTTTTAAAGTGACTTTCAGGATTGTTTTCATGATTTTCATGGTCAGGTTGAATAGGTCCTAAGAAATTTTTATTAACATTTACTTCATCATCATCAAAGTCCTCTTCATCAGATTCATCAAAGTTTAAGGCTTCATTCATAGCTTGATCTTGATCTAGAGAATCTTGCATCTCAGTATCTAGATTAAGCGGAAACCTCTTCCTTTTAATTAGGCCGATAAAGTTATCTTTAAAAACAGGCTTTGCAATAGAGAAAACTTGTTCTAAAGACATAGTCACTTGACTCTTAAGCAAAATGTCATCTAAAATCTCCATAGGATCTATTTTTCTCTCAATTTCTGAAATCAAGATGGCTTTAGGTTTTCTCTTTGGTTTCTTTTGTTTTTGCTCAAGGTCTTGTTTTTGTTCATGTTCTCGTGTTTGGTCTTCAGTTTGTTTTGATTGTTCTTGTTTATCTAAAGGCTTTGGTTCTGTTTTTCTTTGCTTTGTCTTCTTCCCTTTTTGTTTCTCCTCTTGTTTTTGTTCATTGGGTTCTGATTCTTGTTTTTTATCTTTGGATTGTGATGTTTCTCCTTGCTCTATGATTGTTTCTATTCCCTCTGAGGTTTGTTTTCGTGTTACTCTTCTTTCACTAGGCTCAGCTTCATCTCTTTTTCGTTTTTCTTCTACATTGGATATGTGAGAAATAAGAGATTGATCTTCTATTGGTGACTCCCAAGCCGTTATTCTCCTAATCTCATCCCGTGCTCTTACTAAAGCCTCTATGGAAAAATCACCTTCCTTTGTGGGTTTACTTGATTCTACTTGTTGTTCATCAAGAGCTTCTAGTTTCACTCCTCTAGTTCCTACGTCCATTATGGTTATATTTTCATAATGTTTTTTCATTCCTCCCTTACCATAATTTCCTTGCAAAGGTAGCCTAGATCGATAGTCACAGATTTTCTTGTCTATGTCTATTACTAGTCGTTGCTCCTTAGCAGCCTTCAATAATTCACAATCTCTCAAAAAGTGCTCTAACGAATCACACCAAGGACACCTACGAGGGCCACGCACAAAACCATTTTGATTTTGAGGATTTTGATTAACTTGTGGTGGGAAATTTTGAAATTGAGGATTTTGTTGATAAGGTATTGCTTGAACAGGATAATTAGGATTTTGAAAATGCAATTGATGTATTTGAGGAGCTTGGGGAGCAACATGTGGTACTTGAGGTGCAAGAGGAGCTTCCATATTATACGGTTGATGATTTTGAAAATTTTGATTTTGAGGATTTTGAAAAGCTATTTGAGAAGCTTGAGGATACAGGTTTTGATACATTTGAGGATTTTGCACATGAGGATGAGGATTTTGCATTGAAGGATTATGCATTGGAGGAACTTGATATGCTTGAGTAGGAGCTACTTGTGGATTTTGATTGGTAGCTATAACATGTTGATTAGGCTCTTGAAAAGTCATTGGGTTCATTTGATTTTGGAAAGTTTTGGTGTAATTAGATTGTAAAGCATCTATAGTCTTGGCCAAATTGGATTGTGTAGCAATAAGACTTTCCATTTGCTTAGTGAGAATATCCACTTGAGATTGTTCAACTACACTTTTATTTGGCTCTACTTTAAAACCTTGAGTAGGCTCCATCATTTGAGGAATAGGAGTAGAGTCAAAAAGCATAGCATGGGATTGTTCTCTAACTTGCTCCTTAGTTTGTGGAAGGCTAGCTTGAGGAAGACTAGTTTGCTCATAAAGCATGGATTGTCTTTGATGTCTATGGGCTACAGCCTCTACTACTTTACGCACTTTTTGCCAATTGTCAGTAAGACCATAGCGCTTATCTGGTTCTTCTAATCGCCGTTCAACTTCCCTACGAGTTTCAGGATGAAGAAGCTTAAGAAAATTGATCACAAGATCAGGTTCCAAAGTTATCTTATCCTCATCAGGAAGTTGTTCATAGCGTCTAATATACTCATTTTGTAAGTGAGTAATAGAGCTACTAGGCTTTGGAGAATTGACCCATCGTAAGAATCCATCTCGATTATGTTGGCTATAATCTTCAAGATAGAATTCTTTGAGCATCTCCTTTCTAAAATCACTCTAAGGAAGACTATCATATTGAGTGACACGGTTTATGATAGAGCTATCAACAATTCGTTCAAAGAATGATATCAAAAGATCTTCAGGAAGACCAAAAATCATAGCTTGCTCTTCAAACAAATCTAAGTAGCTTGTGATGTTGATGCCATTGAATTTTCCCTTCTCTCTCAACATAGAAGAGACTATTCTTTGGCCTTGTTTCTCAACAATAAGGGATTTGAATCCTTCCTCCATCTTATGTGAATAAGCAAGTGATGCACGATGCTCTAGATCTCTCACAAATGTGTTTACTTCACGACGAAGATGTGCACGATACTGTGAGAAATCCAGTGCAACACTCAAGACTGATGATGATGATATGATGAGGATGAAAAATATGAAACAAAGGATATGGATCACAACCTCCCAACAAGATCAGAAGCAAATGCCACGAAGCGTTTCACGTCGGGTTCAAATGTGGAGGTGATCGCAATCCGGGTGGATCGGGTCCGGTCGTGGCACACACAGGGTGTATGAAGCTAATGAATGTTGGAAGGTTTAAAGATGTGAAGGTGAAATTAATGTTGAGTATGGAGAAGAGAGAGATGTTGAAATAATTATGGGAATGGGAATGTAGGTGTGCAAGTTAGATTGATGACATGAATGATAAGAATGAAAGAGAACCATACACACGAATCAAATTTGGAAGGAAGAATGGTCCATTGGAGGAGCTTCTTAAACACTTCCTAATTCTAATCCATATGTATAGCCTTCTTTGGATGATATGTATGCATGACGAGAATAGATGGAATCCTTACACATAAATCAGTTTCAAAAGGAAGAATGGTCCAATATTGGAGCTTCTTATACACTTTCAGAAACTAATAAATATGTATGGATTTGTATGGATTATATACATGCAAGTGAATTATGATGATGGATTTCACTCACAAGCTCAAAGAAACATCCTCACTGGTTCAACGCAATACTGCGGAGCCTTCTCACACATAGAAGAAATAGAAGACATGTAAAAATACTTAAGAGACTGAGAGAGGAGACAAGAGACAAGTGACAAGTGACATGAATTAAAAGAATTTGAATTAAGTTACATGTAAAATATCGTCGTGGTACGTCATGCTAAGCAGTCTACTGATCAAAGGTGGTTCCGACCCTCAAACCATGACAGTTCAACCGAATGTCACACGTAAGAAGGTGAGTTCCACTCCAGTGACCCTATGTCTGTCTAGGCTTGTAACGTCTAACTAAAGAAGTCTAAGACTCATTAAAATCAGCTCTAACTCACTCACACGCTCCACCGAGGGTGAGTCAAGATAGAGATGCTGGTTTCAAGAGCCTATCCTAGATTGGAGTTCTAACTTAAATTTGAAACTAGGTTCTATACTCATACTAGCTCACCTTGGATCCTCACTCGCTCAACCGAGGGTGATCGTCTCAAGGAAACCGTAAGCTAGCATGAGCCCTATGGATGCCTAACAATGATGCTCTAGGAGTTTGGAGGGGGGTTTATATAGTTTTTTGAATGAATTTGGGCCCTTGGATCTAGAGAAATCAACTCTCAACTCTAGGATCACTACTTTCGATTACAACCATTTGATTAATCAAATCAATGGCTTGGAATTGTTCTTTCTATCAAATCTAGTGTAAAGGAGTGAAATTTAGGCGCCCTCATTCTCCACCATTGGATCTGGGGATGATCTGGACCGTCGGATCAGTGCTGACATCAATTCGGATAAGATAAGCCACTATTTTTGGAGAAATGCTGCATTATTGATCTTTGATTGTAAAAAAGGTCTTCTTTTATGGAAAAAATTCGTGGATCCTCCTTCCTTTATGCTTTAGTGCATCTCCACCCTTGAATATGAGCTCATCTTGACCGTACAACATGGTTCAATCATATTCTGCCATGTGGCAGCCCTTCAAGCCTTCAATTTTCTTATACTAGAAAACTGCGGTGACCTTGAAAACTGGACTTTGTGCTCTTTGACCCTCCAAAAAGTCTTTGATGAAGATGAAACATTGTAGGACTATGTTTCCAAAGATCTCCCTCAGGAATATGCAGAAAAAACTCCCATCTGAATCTAACTTGTACAAGTTTGACTACATTTGGAAGCTTGCAAGGTGGCATTAAGGTGTCTAGGAAGCTCGGATAGCCTTGAAACTTTATACAAATATGTAGCCACATATGGTCTTTATACATGCCAAACCATATGGCTAACATAAATTTCTATACAAGAATTTGTAGGGTCAAACTAGAAAAATCTCATTTCTACAAAATGAACATAGCATATCAATGTGCTACCAAATCCATTTTCTGCTGAAATTTGGGCTATAGACTGCCTTTGACAATCTTTACAAGTATATGGATTTTGATCTAATTTGGTGACAATGAATTTTTTGCCCTAATTTCCCAACTTTGACCAGCTTTGACCGCTACGATGGACTTTCTTGATTTCTTTGAAACTTTGTATGTGACCTTCCTTTGACATCCTTGATGCATCCTAGACTTCTCGTGGAATTCTGGCTACCTTCGCCAAATATGTTTTTTGTAGGCCTTCACAAGTGAGAGAGGAGAGCAAATCTCGACGACAGCGCTAAACCCTTTCGATGGAATAAACATCCATCAAACAGTTCCAGGTACCTTGAATTGTACTCAAGATCCAATCAGTTCTTGTTCAACTAACTTGTAATGACAAGAAATTAGTCTTGCCTTTAGATTTCTTTTTATATATGAAGCTTTCAAATAGCTACCCTAGGGTTTTTGTTTTTAGGAATCTCTCTACTGCTAAAGTCCAAGCATCTACAAATGCTTTTGGATTTCTCTCAAAAATCCCTTTAAGGATAGGTGATTACAAGTTTCACCTTCCACGGACTTAAGTATCATTGCTGACGGTTGTAGATTAGATAACTAGAAATCAAAATTCCATCTTACATTTTTACTTCTCTTAAAGAAGTATGGCATTTGGCATGCTTTATTCGACCTCATGGTTGCAACCATATTTCTAAATACTAGCTTTAACATGTCATAACGTTGCTTTTTGAGTAACTCTTTCTTTACCAAACATCTTATATCCAAAAATATGTTCTCCTATCTATTGTTTGCATCCATGATTCTATAGTTTATGAAATAAATTGTACCAATTTTGATGTGTTTTGGTACTTTCTTCCCCCCTTTGAAGAGTTTTCATCCTCAAAAACTATTAGAGGGTTTTTTTCTTAATTGGTCTCTTTCTATTTGTCTTTATTAAAGTTTGAAAGAGTTTATATCCAATATTTTATTTTTCCCCTCGATTAAAAGAACTATTCAAAGCTTTTTGTTTTCTGTCCTCTAGGCTTATTGAAAATATGTCTCCAAGTTCAAGCTTTGATTTCCATAAATCCGTCACCCCAAACCACCAAATGCACTTCAGTGGTAGTGTAAGCCTAGATGTCCCATACCATCCTGGCTTTCACTTCCGCCTTAGTGAAGGTAACTCTCGCTTTAACCTTGGGTTCAAACCTTCTTTTCGTCTTATCAGGTGAGAGTTGTTACTTCTTAGACATGTAAGTGTTCTTTTCCATTGTAGAGCATGTTTGGTGCTCACAAAATTTTAATTTACCAAGTCTCAATTTTAATCCCAACTTGAAAAGAAATAATCTTAAAGATTAACTTTTCAATGATTCTTTTGTTCATATTTTTCTTGAACAACTTTTCTTATGTCATCTGATAATAGATCTAGTTTTTGTCTTTAAGCTATATATTATCTTTGGACATAATCATGAATTTTAACTTAAAATAATAATTGATTTACCAATAAAATTATTAATTATGAAGAACATGGTAACACCTTTTACCCTTTAGAACGTATTCCTTTACTTAAAGGACATACGTAAATGGTATTCACGGTGACTTTCAACCCCTTTTGTCACCTCTTCTTTAGGTCTTCTGTTTGTATCTTCCATCCCTTCTTTGCTGCATGGGATGTCTTAAAAATCTTTGGATAAACATCATTTGTACATCTTATGCACTACTCTCTATTCTATGTGAGTGCCAATGTTGTGACTTTCTAATCTATGCAAGCGGCAACTACCATGAAGGGTTGTAATCATGGAAGTCGGATGAACTTTGAAATAGCCACATTGTGCTACATGGATTCTCATATATCCCACATTCGAAATCTAAAATGCATAGTAAGTTCCATAAAAACCAAGAGGGCGCAAAGCTATAGATATCTCCATTTGATGTAAGAAATGCATAGCCATCTCTAAATTCACACCCATACTTGTGCATGGGTGGCTATTGTGGGTAGCCGGTCTGAAATGATGCTCTCTATTAGCTCTTAGAAGAAGGAAAGTGTTCCCACACCCTTCATAGGGGGATCAATAATTCTTCCTTTTGCTCAAGGAGAAGAACTAAGTACCTTGGCTAGAAGATTTCCAAAACACCTCGCGATGGAAAATGCCCATGTGTGGGGAAGATAATTACCATGAAAAAGAGAGTTTCAAACTCATATCTATAAGGCTCCAAACACCAATGTTGTGTTCACACAAAAATAACTAACTAAGTAATAATCTAACTATTCAAAGAGCATAATCTCTAAGCCCACAAAAACAACTACCTAAGTAATAATCTAACTATTCAAAGAGCATAATCTCTAAGCCCACAAGGGGTGAGAGATGCATGTATCCACCCAACCAACTCCACCCATATCATATACCTCAAGGCCAAGGGGGGAAATGTGAGGAGATCTTTCCAAGTGTCCCCTTCAAATGGATTCTAATCCAAGGCCTTCTAACCTTGGAAGTCCCATGCAATCACATTGCTCACATGGATTCTAAAAGGATTTCTTCCAAGCTTGTATGTACAATGCTTGAGAAGCCCCCCTAAGGGTTAAATACGATACCCTTAATTAGGAAATATCAATCCTATGGTTCAAAACCCTTCAACTGGGAGTAAACAAATCCAGATACAGTTCAAAGCATAGTCTTGAAGACACTTTCACAAGGGTTTCTCAATAAAACGCCAAGGGTTCTCGAGGTGACTTTGGACCCTCCAGACCCATTCATTTTTCCACTCATATCCATAGTTATACAACACCAATACTAAAAGATCCCTACCATCTCAAGGTTTGGTGTCCCAGACTATCATTCCTATATTAATGTGAATATAAATATAGTGTCCCATACAAACATCTTTTATATCCAATACTGATGTGTGGATGATATTTATCTTAAAGATTCCTATATTCATGTGAATATAAAATATAGTGTCCCATACAAACATCTTTTATATCCAATACTGATGTGTGGATGATATTTATCTTAAAGATCAGAAGCTTTATCTAAGTATAGGGTACCTTTTACTGAAAATCTTATTGCTATAATTTGAATTCAAGGAATTACTTCTATGTTTTCTATTCTACTTAGTTTTCTAGAGCTTCCAACACAAGATCCCTATATGATCTTAATTATCCCATGCTTATATTAGAAGTTGCAAACCTTGATGGAATAAAAATCCATCCTTCATTTCTAAGATTTTGAGTGTAATTCAAAGTAGCTTGAATCATATTCAAGACTTAGTTCTTACTCAAGTAACTTGTAGTGATAAGAGTTTATTCTTGCATTTTGGATTCCTTCTTTCTCCAAATATTTTTAAATAGTTACGCTAGGGGTTTTAAGAATATGTTTTACTATTTTAAGTCCAAGCATCCACTAATGCTTTGGATCTCTCTTGAAATTATTTTTTAGGACAAGTGAATGCAAGTTTCACCTCCCATAGACTTAAGTATCCTTGGTCATGGTTGCAGACTATATACTTGGAATTGAGCTTCTACCTTTCTTTCTTAATTCCCTTTGAAGAAGTATACTCTTTGGCATGCTTTATTCAACCCTATGGTTGTAGTTATTAAAATTTTTTGACTTTGATGGGATCCCACTTTTCACCAACTTCAGAATGCCATGAAGTTTCTTTTTAAGAATCTCCATCTTTGGTAAAAATTTTATATCCTAAAAGATGTCCTTCTATCCTATCATCTACACCATGATTCTATACTCCATAGTATCAAGTTTACGATTTTTGATATATTTTGGTACTTCCTTCTCCCTTTGAAAAGTTTTCATCCTCAAAAACTACAAAGTGTATAGCTTCATTCAAAAGTATGGAATAAATTACTATACTTATCATAGGTATCTAATATTCGAGAACTATTATCCTTGTCTAAACCGTGAAAGTATCATTCACAAGAAGATGTACTAGAAAAATAATTCTAGGCTTGGTATTCAAACAAAAATCTTCTATAGGCAACCTCGTGACCATCTATCCTAATATATTTATGAATTTCTTCTTGATCTTTGGGAATGGTCATAAATTTTCACGTTTGCAAACAAACAAGTTCATGTTTCCTTGTATTTGGAGAGGTGGCTTTAGCTTCAAGGACAATCAAGCACAACTACATATTAGGGTCATATCGATGCTAGCCATACCTATGGTCATCCATGACACTGATATGACGGTTGGAAGATGCTTGGAAAAATGTTAAAAACCCAATGCCAAAATAGCTGATGGAATATGCACTAGTATATTTGTCAGTATAGGCATCGATAATGCACAGGCAGATACCAATGCTTATTTTGATGACTATACCAATGGTTATACTAAAGCATATTTCGACGTCGTGTTTAATAAACCGAAAGACGACTCCCCTATTTTTAACCTAAAATTTGAGTCCCCAATTTTTCACTCGAATACGTGCACATACCTCCCCTCCATCTCACCTGCACTCTGCCTCCCTCTTTGCTTCTTGCCTCTCCCCTCACACACATCCACCCTCCTCTCTCCACACACACATACATCTCTCTCTCTCTCTCCACATACACACACATCTCTCTCTCTACAGATGCACACACATCTCTATCTCTCTCTCTCTCTCTCTTGCATTTTGGTAAGGGATGCACTCCATCACCCTCTCTCTCTCTATTCCTTATTGTTTTAGGGTTTACCAATCTTGATTTCATTTTGTTTTGCACGAGCTTTTGGAGGTGGTTTTCTGTTTGACGAGAGACGACATCGATTGTGCATGCATGATGAGTGTTCTAGAGTTACATCGATGCGAGTGATCTACGTCCATGCATGTACTTTTTTGTTCTTTATTAGAGAGAGAGAGAGAAGGAGAGCGAAAGAGAGAGATATTGAAATATATATATATATATATATATATATATATATATAACACAACATTGATGCAAAAAAAGAAAACAAAAAAGCATACAAAAAACCTTAATTGATAGATAGAGAGAGAGAGAAAGACAAAATGAAATGAGATGCTGGTTAATGTTTGAGAGAGATATATATTGAAAGAGAGAGAGAGAGAGAGCGAGAGATTGAAATATATATATATATATATATATATATATATATATATATATATATATATATATATATATATATATATATATATATATATATATATATATATATATATATATATATATATATATATATATATATATATATAAAACACAACATCGATGCAAAAAAGAAAACAAACATACAAAAAAACTAAATTGATAGATAGAGAGAGAGAGAGAAATGAAATGAAATGTTGGTTAATGTTCGAAAAGAGTCAGAGAGGGAGAGAGGGAGAGAGAGAGAGAGAGAGGGAGATAAAATCAACATGTAATGAAATTTCGGTTTGGGAGAGAGAGAGATAGAGAGGGAGAAAGAGAGAGGAGAGGGAGATAAATTAAAATGTAATAAAATTTTGGTTAGCATTTGGGAGAGACAGCAAGAGAGAGAGAGAGAGAGCATAGAGAGAGGGGGAAGAGCAAGAGAGAGAGAGAGAGAGAGCATAGAGAGAGGGGGAAGAGAGAGAGAGAGAGAGAGAGAGAGAGAGAGACATACACACACATATGCATACACACATATGTTAAAAGTCAAGCTTCAAGCTACAAATTCGTGGGGAATCTTTTATGGACATGTGGAGCAATCAAAGGAAGCCAAAAAACCACGAGATTCCATCAAGAAAAGTCACTCAACCACTCCCCAAGTCATCTCAACTAATTCCTCCAAGTTAGGAGGCTGATTTGGAAAGGTAGTTCCTAGATTTTAGGGGCACACTTCTCACTACAAAAGGAGCATGTATCCCGACTTCTTTTGGGCCATCTTCTTGGACTTTTAGCTCATGTAAAGTGAGCACTAAGTGCTGGAGTTGTGATAAGCAAGCCCCTTGCTTAAGCTAGCCCCTTGCTTGCTTGTTTGTTTTCTTTTAGTAGGCATATCTATGTGTGTGCGCAGGCAGTGTTGCAACTCTGTACCTCTGCGTTGTTAGCATTGTTTCTCCCTCATATTGTATCCATTTGATGTAATTATTGTCTCATTGGATAGTTAGTGAAGTTGTGTGATTGATATCTCTCTCTGTGTGTAGGCTCTATTGGAAATATTTTGCTCTCTGTTGTAAGGGCTGGTTCTCCTTCTCTATTTATTCATTTGCTATGATTTTGGTGTCATTGGGTAGCTATTAGAGTGCTCTAAAGTTGACCTAAGTTTGAGATTCATTCTCTATATAATCTCTGAGAAAAGCTTGCTGGAGTGAAGTGAGGTCTCTGCTTGAATAGCAGTTGTGAGCATTCAACTAGCTCATGTTGTAGACATTGTTTCTCTTTGTGTAAGCATCCATTTGAAGTAGAATTTGTCTTTTTGGAAAGCTCTTAGTGTCTACTACAGGTCTACAAAAGCTCACTGGAGTTCTTTGCATAAGCTCTGAGTAAGAGCACTTTTGGTGTGCAGAGGTCAAAGAAGGATACCTGTGGAGGTCATTCGCGCTTCGTCGTTGCTTAGGGGTTGAGATACTTCCCCCATCAGTGGTATCAGAGCATTTGGGCATCTTGGAGGCATCACATACAAGCAAGAAGACCTCTTGGAGTTGGTGGTTGAAGATTTGCATCAACAAAAGCTTCTTGGAGGTAGCTCACATCAAGGGGGAGCTATTCTACTCAAAGTTTCAAGAGCACAAGGTGTCCATCTAAGGAAAGCTTTGGATTGAGGTAACCTCAGAGCCTCATTTTCATTTTACACACATTGGAGCATTAGCCAAGGGCTAGATCAAGTATCAAAGACTAGATATGGGAGACTTCAACACTCAAATTGAAAAGCTAGACAAAGGGAACTATCAACCATGGAGGTTTAGGGTCTCCAACTATCTTATGGGCAAGGGCCTTTGGGGGTTGATTAGTGGAAGTGAACCAAGACCTAGGTTGGATGAGAATCCAACCAATGACCAGAGAAGGGCCTTTAGGGAATGGAATGAAAGAGACAAGAGGGTTATCTTTATCCTTTCCCAACACATTAGCAATAGCATGATCGGCCATATCCAAGACTTGGATTCAAGCATGAAGGTATGGGAGACACTTGAAAGGCTTTATTCAACAAGCACCAAAGCAAGGAAGATCCAACTCAAGAATGAGCTCAACAACCTTAGGAAGAGCTCAGGGAGTAGCATAAATGACTACATACTTAAGGTCAAGGAGTTATCAGATGCATTGGGATCCATTGGAAGCCACGTAGACGATGACGATCTTGTGGCTTATACTCTCAATGGTTTGAGAGATGATGAGAAGTGGAAACCCTTTACCACTTCAGTATATGTAAGGGATAATCTTCCCGATTTTGAGCAATTGGTTGCTCTCATGGTCACGGAAGAAATGAACATAGGTGGAAGTTCAACTAAAAGCAAGGATGCACAAGTTTTCTATGCAAGTAATCAAAGGGGAAAAGGAAGAGGACGACAAGGAAGGGGCAAAGGAAGGTTTGGAGGAAGGCAAGGCCACTCAAGCAATCAAGGACATGACCAAGGCACCTCATCACAAAGAGGGAGAGGAAGAACAAGAGGAAGAGGAGGACGACATCAACAAAACAGGAATCAAGATGGCGAAGGATGTTACATATGTGGCAGGTTTGGCCACTATGCTAGAGATTGCTACCAAGGAGGAAACCAAAGGAGCTATAATCAAGGTTCTTCATACAAAGGCCAAGGTAATTATGCTTCTACAAGTTCAAAAAATGACAATCTCTTGATGATGCACATGAATGGGAATTCAAGCAAAGTAGATAACACTTGGTATATTGATAGTGGATGTAGCAACCATATGAGTTGCAATTCTTCTTGGTTTACTAATCTACATGTTCCCAAAGGTAAAGGACATGTAGAAACAGGTGATGATACCCATGAGATCTCCCATGTTGGAGATGTAGCTTTGGATGACAAGGAGGAAGGAAGATGTCTCAAGGATGTCTTGCATGTACCTACCATCACAAAGAACTTGGTGTCTGTTGGGCAAATGGTTGAAAGAGGCTATCAAGTAAGGTTCAACAAAGGTGGATGCTTTGTGGAGAACCCTAAGCAAGGTTACAAGGTCATAGCAAGAGGAAAGAAGCAAGGGAGACTCTTCACTTTCGAGGTAAATTCTCATTCCACTCAACATGTCTACTTCACATATGGAAACAAGAGGATTTCGGAGTTGGACTTGTGGCACAAGAGGATAGGTCACATCAACATACAAAGAATGAAGAAAATGCAATTCAAGAGGCTGGTTGAAGGTCTTCCCAACTTCCAAGGACAAGGTATGAAGCATTTATGTGAATCTTGTCAACTAGGGAAGCAAGCGAGACTTCCATTCAAGAAGAGTGGCTACATAAGCCTACATCCATTGGAGTTGATACATACAGATGTGTGGGGGCCAACCAAAGAGCAATCCATTGGAGGTAACAAGTACTTTGTCACTGATTGCACAAGGATGGTTTGGGTTTATTTCATCAAAAACAAATCAGATGTGTTTACATGTTTCAAAGCATTCAAGGCAATGGTAGAAAAGGAAACAGGTTCATATATCAAGAAGCTAAGGAGGGGGAGAATATTTCTCAAATGAGTCTTCTGATTTTTTAATCGATCAAGGCATCAAGAGGCAAGTAACATGCAGGTAGACACCCCAACAAAATGGAGTAGCAGAGAGAAAGAATAGGTACATTGCCGAGATCGCTAGAGCAATGCTTAATGAGATGAATGTACCTAACATGTTTTGGAGTGATGCAGCAAATACCGCCGTGTATCTTATGAATAGGGATCCTACCTCAGGGATCCATGGCTTGACACCATATCAAGCCTATTATGGTAAGAAACCTGATCTTTCCCACTTGAAGATATTTGGATGTACTTGTTATGTACATGTGCCAAGTGAATTGAGGCACAAGCTACAACCAAAGGTAGAAAAGTGTGTGTTTCTAGGATATTCAAATGATCATAAAGGTTACAGGTGCTTCAACCCAAACACAAAGGACTTGAGGATATCAAGGGATGTAGCATTTGATGAGCTACTCCCTTGGTATAAGAAGTATGATTGTATGCAGGACTATGAAGAAGAAAAGCATGGACATGATGAAGAACAAATCGACCTAGAGCTAAGCGGCCCAAGGTGTTCCATCAATGAAGATAGTTCAAGAATGAACTCACCATGGAGGGGGAGATCTTCATCAAGCTATGAAGCAAAATCAATCAACAAAGGCAAAGCAACATTGGTGGAGTTGGATGAAGAAGGTAATGAAGTTGAAGATGATGAAGGACACATGATGGAGAAAGAAGCCACGTCAAAGAAAGAGATCAAGTTCCCAAGGCAAATGAGCTTTATTCCTCCAAAAGGTGAAGAAAGGAAGTCTTCTAGAGTTAAGTATCCAACTCAAAGGTTTACTTATGATTCATACATGGCAACGCATTATGCATATATGAACAAAGTAGTAGAAGATCATGAGCCTGATTGCTATGAAGATGCAAGCAGGTACACCGAATGGAAAGAGGCAATGCAAGAAGAGATCGACGCACTTGAGGAAAATCAAACATGGACTCTAGTGCCCAAGAAGGATAACATGAAGGTAATAGGTAATAAGTGGGTGTATAAAGTAAAGAGGAATTCAGATGGATCTATTTCTAGGTTCAAAGCAAGATTGGTGGCCAAGGGCTTTGCACAAACCTATGGAGTGGACTTTGAAGAGACATTCAACCCCGTGGCAAAGATGAGCACCATTAGGACACTCATTGCAATGGCTGCTAGCAAAGGATGGAAGCTTTTCCAATTGGATATCAAGAATGCTTTTCTCAATGGAGACTTGGAAGAAGAGGTATACATGGAGCAACCACTAGGTTTTGTTCATAAAGAGTTTCCACATCATGTTTGTAGGTTGAAGAAGGCACTTTATGGCCTAAAGCAAGCTCCAAGGGCTTGGAACCAAAGATTGGTGGACTATTTGATCAAATGTGGTTACAATCAATGCAAGGCGGATCCATCTCTCTTCATCAAACAAAGAGGAGAACTTGTATTCTACATGTGTGTGTATGTAGATGATCTTATCATTACAGGTAATGATACAAAGGGCATTGAGGAGATCAAGGCAGAGCTTGGAAAGGAGTTTAGGATATCTGATCTTGGATATCTTAGGTATTTTCTTGGCATTGAAGTTGTATACAAAGAAGAAGGTATTATGCTCATACAAAGGAAGTATATTCTAGACCTACTTGAGAGGTTTGGGATGTTACATTGCAAGCCTATTTCAAATCCCATGGAAGTTAATGTAAAGCTAAGCTCCATTGATGGAGAGCCATTAGAGGATGTAACTTTTTATCGCTCTATTGTAGGCTCTTTCAATTATGCCACAATAACTAGGCCTGACATAGCATATGGAGTTGGAGTGTTATCACAATTTATGCGTAGTCCAAGGACTACACACTTGCAAGCTGCAAGAAGAATGTTACGATATCTCAAGGCCACTATAAATGAAGGACTGTTCTATTCATTTGATGATGATATGCAGGTCAAAGCTTATTCTGATGCGGATCGGGCTGGCTCCAAGGAGGATAGAAGAAGTACAAGTGGTTACCTAGTCATGCTAGGTAGCAAGATCATCTCATGGATTTCAAAGAAGCAACCCACGGTGGCATTATCTTCCACCGAGGCTGAGTATAGAGCTTTGGCTCAAGTCACATGTGAGCTAATGTGGATTAAGAAGTTATTTATGGAGCTTAATTTGCAGGTTGACACATATCCAATTTCTTGTGAAAATATGAGTAGCATTCATCTAGCATCGAATCCTGTCTATCATGCTAGAACCAAGCATATTGAAGTGCACTATCACTTCATAGGGGAAAAGGTGATATCGAAGGAAGTTTCAGTACATCATATTGGTACCAAGGACCAAGTTGCCGACATGTTTACAAAGGCTTTGGATGGGATGAAGATTTCAAAATTCAAGCAATGCATCAACTTGGATGAGGACGAAGAATTGAAGCTTGAGGGGGAGTGTTAAAAGTCAAGCTTCAAGCTACAAATTCGTGGGGAATCTTTTATGGACATGTGGAGCAATCAAAGGAAGCCAAAAGCCACGAGATTCCATCAAGAAAAGTCACTCAACCACTCCCCAAGTCATCTCAACTAATTCCTCCAAGTTAGGAGGCTGATTTGGAAAGGTAGTTCCTAGATTTTAGGGGCACACTTCTCACTATAAAAGGAGCATGTATCCCGACTTCTTTTGGGCCATCTTCTTGGAGTTTTAGCTCATGTAAAGTGAGCACTAAGTGCTGGAGTTGTGATAAGCAAGCCCCTTGCTTAAGCTATGATGGAGAGTGTTAATCTCCAAAAGAACAAGTTGACCTTGAATTTAGACCACCTCTATATCAAAAACAACTTCAGACTGCACCAAATTTAGAGAACATTCACCAACTTATCAGAAAATTAACTATTCTGAAAAAACTCAACTTCTCAGAAAAGTCTGCTGCAGATTAATCCTTGATTGACTAATCATTTGTGTAAAGTTTTTTATAAAACTTTGTAGGTTGCTTTGCCTTAAGATTGCGCACCTTTTGCAACTTGAATCTCTACAAATGATTCAGTATACTCTGAGAAATAACACAAACAATTTACCTATGTGTAAATCTCTTTCTCTCCAGTAGCGACTTTGACACCTGTAACTTCTTAGCTTTGGTTCTCACAATGTCGAACCCGTTTTATCAAATCCTTTTGGCTGTAGATAGCTTATCTCTCAACTTAGATTTTGAGCTATCATATGTGTAAAACTTTACACTGTGCACTGAGCATTGTCCATTTCATTGAAGTCAAAATCTACGCCTGTTTCAGGAGACTGTGAACATTCTTTACATATGAATGTTCCTACACACAATTCTCTTAACCTGATTACAATTAGATTCTCAAACTCTAGCCATAGATTGATTAACTATGGACTTAGACATCTCTAAAAGGAATTCACAGAAGATCTACTACACGAGGAGAAAACACAAAAACATCGGGTGCAACTTTTGTTCTATTTCTCAGAAATTTACAACTGAGTGATGGTAGAGAGTTCAACTCACTTCTAGGAGGTCTAATGACCTTTACAACTCCTCAACACACTATTCTCATACTCTCTCATTGTCTCCTCTTGTCTCTCTTATTGCCCCGACATTTTCCAATGTATTTATAGGCAAATATGTACAAGCTTATGACTATTCAAAAAAATATAAGTGATCTATGTCTTCACTAATGTACATATGTGTACATATCCTTCATCCTGTGAATGTAACCTCTTTCTTTGCTTCAAGACTTGATCTTATCTCCATCCTTTGTCTTCCAAACTTCAATTGGTGATTGGTGTGCACCAACAGCTCCCCCTCAATCATCAATTGAGGTTTCTCTTATCTTCTTTATGCCTGCCATGTCTTTGAACTTCTGTAACTTTGGTCCATCTAAACTTTTTGTAAGCATATCAGCTATCTGATCTTTTGTTGAAGTATGTATAACTTCAATCTCCTTATCCATCACCTTCTCTCTTAGAAAGTGATACTGTATCTCAATGTGTTTAGTCCTGGCATGAAAAACGGGATTAGCAGCTAGATATAATGAACTCATGTTATCACCATAAATGATAGGTATGCTCTGTATAGTGTCAAAACTCTTCATGAGAGTCTTAAGCCATATCACTTCTTTTGCAGCTTCAACCATGCCTTTGTACTCTGCTTCTGTAGATGACAAAGCAACTGTATGTTTCTTCTTTGAGCACCAGGAGATTAACTTATCTCCCACATAACACATGTATCCATAAGTTGACCTTCTATCATCTGGATTACCTGCCCAATCTGCATCACTATAGATCTTGATATTTGTATCTGATGTAAAACCATAATACAAACCTTCCTTGAGTGTACCCTTAATGTACCTCAACACTCTTTGACCTGCAATCCAATGCTCTTTCCTAGGACAATGCATAAATTGAGACAACACCGCAACTGCATATGATAAATCAGGCCTAGTTAATGTAGCATAGATAAGACTACCAACCAAACTCTGATATTGCTTCATGTCCTTGAACTCTTCACCTCCAAATCTGCTTAATTTGTGATTCACCTCCATTGGAGTAGGTGCTACTCTGCAATCATTCATTTTAAACTTGGTTAACAAGTTCTTCAAGTACCTCTCTTGAGTCACATACACTCCATGTTGTGTGTATGAAATCTCCATGCCCAAGAAGTATGACAAATCTCCCAAGTCACTGATTTTGAACTCTTTCTCCATTTGCTTCTTTAGGCTTTGTATGCCTTTCTCATCTGTACCTGTAAGAATTATATCATCAACATATATACATATGTAAATGAACCCATCATCACTTGCTTTAACAAGCAAGCTACTATCTGCTTTTGATACTTGAAATCCAAGTTCCTTTAAGAACTTTACAAGCCTATAGTTCCATGCCCTTGGGGCCTGCTTCAAGCCATATAAAGCTCTCTTGAGCTTACACACATGATCTGGATATCTTCCATCTCTAAATCCTTGAGGTTGCTCCATGAAAACATCATCTGAAATATAACCATTCAAAAAAGCATTCTTCACATCTAATTGACACAATTTCCAACCTTTGCATGCAGCAATTGCTATGAGTGTTCTGATGGTTGTCATTTTTGCCACTGGACTATAAGTCTCATCATAGTCAATACCATATGTCTGAGCAAATCCTTTAACAACAAGTCTAGCTTTGTACCTAGACACACTTCCATCTGCAAATCTCTTTGTCTTATAGACCCACTTGCATCCAATGATCTTCTGGCTATTTGGCTTTGGAACCAAATCCATGTTTGATTCTCCATCAATGCATCATATTCTTCTTGCATAGCTTTTTCCCAAATCTCTTTACCTTTTGCCTCTTCATATGTAGAAGGGTCTTCATCTGCTTTAATCATGTAAGCATAATCCTTAGTAGTCAAGAATGAAGTATCATAGCTACACCTTGTAGGTTGCCATTTGTTCCTTGTAGACCTCCTAAGTTCTCCACTTCTTGAGGTTTCTGGTTCTTCACATTCAGGATCAAATCTTGGTGTTTCTTCCACTTCAACCTGCACTTCATTATTCTCTTGCTCATCAAATATCTGAACCTTTGATTTACCTTTCCTTTGGCTCACAATTTCTTCATCATCTGTATTAATATTGATAGTACCTGCATACCAAGTGCCTTGCTCATCAAATGTAACATCTTTTGATACAAGAAAATGTTTTATGGATGGACTCCACAACCTGTATCCCATCTGCTTATCATCATAACCAATAAACACATATTTTTCAGCTTTAGGTTCCAATTTGTGCCTTAATTGTGATGGCACATATGCATAGGCCAAACATCCAAATACTTTGCAATGGTCTAGTGTAGGTCTCTTACCCCACCATGCCTCATAAGGTGTCATACCCTGCAAGGCTTTACAAGGTAGCCTATTGACCAAATAAGTAGTTGTATTTACAGCCTCAGCCCACAAATAATTTGGGCAATTTTTCTTCTTCATCATGGATCTTGCAAACTCAACAAGAGTCCTATTCCTCCTTTCTTCTACACCATTTTGTTGAGGAGAGTACCTGCAAGTAACCTCTCTTTTTATACCTGCATTCCACAAGTAATCACTGAACTCATTAGAGAAATACTCTCCCCCTCCATCTGACCTTAGTCTCTTCAATTTATGTCCTGTAATTCTCTCTGCATACACATGATATTGTTTGAAAGTATTGAATACTTCTGACTTATCTTTGATCACATAGATAGTGATCCATCTGGTAGCATCATCAACATAAATCACATAATACCTTGAGCCATTGATACTGAAGTCCTTTGATGGTCCCCACACATCTGTGTGTACCAACTCAAGTTTCTCTAAATACATAAACCCATGCTTAGAATAGGGTTGCTTATGAGCCTTACCTAATTGACATGCCTCACATCTGTATGTCATATGTTGACCTGCAACATTAGGCAATCCAAGCACTGAACCATTATTAATCATGTCTTTAATACCTCTTTCATTGAAATGTCCAAGTCTCTTGTGCCAAAGATCTAACTCAGAGATCTTATGTCCTCCATAAGTGAACAAGGCATGACCAACATTACCTTGAATCTTCAATGTGAACAATCTTCCTTCTTTCTTCCCTGAAACAATTTGTTTATACCCATTGCTAGGGTCTTCCACAAACACTCCTTCATTCGTGAACCTTACTTCATAACCTTTTTCCACAATTTGTCCTACACTTATCAAATTCTTAGGAATTGTAGGAACATACAAGACCTTACTCAATAAGGTGCTACCATCTTTGGCTTTCACTGATCCAATTGACTTCACATTGTGCTTTGTATTATCACCTGTTTGAACAACATGATTAGATACCTTATTCTCCAAATCAGTCATCAAGGCTATATTACCACTCAGGTGATTGCTACACCCTGAGTCAATGTAGAAGACTCTTTGATCTTCATTCTGCCTTTCACAAGTTGCATTCATTATCAATGTTGAATCTTCCTTCTGATCTGAAGCATAATTGTAGTAGGTATTGTTATATTGTTGGCTTTGGAAACCTCTACCTGCATTTCTTCCAAAGTAACCCCTACTACCTCTACCTCTGAAATTACCTCTTTGATTTCTGCCACCTCTTCCTCTTGAATTATAGTTTTGATTGTATCCTCCATTACTTTGAGTGTTATGCCAACAATCATTGGCTAAATGATTTGTCTTACCACAAATCTAGCAAGCTTTGGATCCATCTTTGTTACTCCTGCCTCTTCCTCTACCTTTGCCACCTCCTCTTCCTCTTAGGAAGTTGGCTTGACTAGTTGTGCCTTCTTCTTCATTTGCTTGTTGCTTTCCTTTGTTAGTTTTCTTCTTGTCTTTAGAGTACATTGCATGACCTGCACTCTTGTCAACATCTCCTTTGATATCATTCTCAAAAGTTAGCATATGTCCTAACAATTGATTCAAATCAGGATTGAAATGATCCAATGAAAGTTCTGTAGATAAAATAAAAGGCTTCCACTTCTCATCACCTCTTAGTCCTGTGAGAATTTGCCTTACCAATTTATCTTCTTCAATGTCTTCACCACTGCCCCTAATGCATCTGCAATGTCCATCTTTGTCACATAATCAGATATTGATTGTGAAGCCTTCTTCTTGAAAGTGGTAAACTCTGCCCATAGGGATGCCTTCCTTGACTTTGTAGTGTTTTGGAAATGCTCCTCCAAAGCATTCCATATCTCACTTGCACTTTCAAGACCTCTAATGTGAGGTAGCAAGTAGTCATTGACTGCCATATAGATTATGCTCCTAGCTTGAGCATCTCTTTTCATCCAATTCTTCAAATCTGATAATTCTTCCCTAGTTGGAACAATAGGATCTCTGAATTGTGGCTTTTCTTCTTCTCCTGTAATGTAAGCTATCAAATCTTTGCTCATTAGATGAGCTTCCATCCTCATTGACCATGCAGGATAGTTCTCTCTATCCAATTTCTCTATCTGAAGAGAATCTCCCATCTTCCTTCACCTGTATTAACAGATCTTTAAACTTTATGAGGAATAAATGTACCTTGACTTTGAATATTACTTCTTCTGATCCTTTTGACAACTTCAATGTGTCTTCCTTCAAGCTTTCTTCAATCTTTGTCCTTTTGATCCTTCAAGATGTAAAGTTTGTATTTCTGCAGTAGTCGGAGTCTCCCTTTCCTTGATTCTGATGCTTCCTGCTCTGATACCACTGATGGAGAGTGTTAATCTCCAAAAGAACAAGTTGACCTTGAATTTAGACCACCTCTATATCAAGAAAAACTTTAGACTCCACCAAATTTAGAGAACATTCACCAACTTATCAGAAAATTAACTATTCTGAAAAAACTCAACTTCTCAGAAAAGTCTGCTGCAAATTAATCCTTGATTGACTAATCATTTGTGTAAAGTTTTTGATAAAACTTTGTAGGTTGCTTTGCCTTAAGATTGCGCACCTTTTTCAACTTGAATCTCTACAAATGATTCAGTATACTCTGAGAAATAACACAAACAATTTACCTATGTGTAAATCTCTTTCTCTGCAGTAGCGACTTTGACACCTGTAACTTCTTAGCTTTGGTTCTCACAATGTCGAACCCGTTTTATCAAATCCTTTTGGCTGTAGATAGCTTATCTCTCAACTTAGATTTTGAGCTATCATATGTCTAAAACTTTACACTGTGCACTGAGCACTGTCCATTTCATTGAAGTCAAAATCTACGCCTGTTTCAGGAGACTGTGAACATTCTTTACATATGAATGTTCCTACACACAATTCTCTTAACCTGATTACAGTTAGATTCTCAAACTCTAGCCATAGATTGATTAACTATGGAATTAGACATGTCCAAAAGGAATTCACAAAAGATCTACTACACGAGGAGAAAACACAGAAACATCAGGTGCAACTTTTGTTCTATTTCTCAGAAATTTACAACTGAGTGATGGTAGAGAGTTCAACTCACTTCTAGGAGGTCTAATGACCTTTACAACTCCTCAACACACTATTCTCATACTCTCTCATTGTCTCCTCTTGTCTCTCCTATTGCCCCGACATTTTTCCAATGTATTTATAGGCAAATATGTACAAGCTTATGACTATTCAAAAAAATATACGTGATCTATGTCTTCACTAATGTAAAAATGTGTACATATCCTTCATCCTGTGAATGTAACCTCTTTCTTTGCTTCAAGACTTGATCTTATCTCCATCCTTTGTCTTCCAAACTTCAATTGGTGATTGGTCTGCACCAACAAGCTAGCCCCTTGCTTGCTTGTTTGTTTTCTTTTAGTAGGCATATCTATGTGTGTGCGCAGGCAGTGTTGCAACTCTCTACCCCTGAGTTGTTAGCATTGGTTCTCCCTCATATTGTATCCATTTGATGTAATTCTTGTCTCATTGGATAGCTATTAGAGTCTATTTTATGCTCACAAATTCTCTGGAGCATTCTCTGAGTAATCTGGGAGCAACATTCATTTTAGTAAAGTTGTGTGATTGATATCTCTCTCTGTGTGTAGGCTTTGTTGGAAATATTTTTCTCTCTGTTGTAAGGGCTGTTTCTCCTTCTCTATTTATCCATTTTCTATGATTTTTGTGTCATTGCGTAGCTATTAGAGTGCTCTAAAGTTGACCTAAGTTTGAGATTCACTCTCTGTATAATCTCTAAGAAAAGCTTGCTGGAGTGAAGTGAGGTCTCTGCTTGAATAGCAGTTGTGAGCATTCAACTAGCTCATGTTGTAGACATTGTTTCTCTTTGTGTAAGCATCCATTTGAAGTAAAATTTGTCTTGTTGGAAAGCTCTTAGTGTCTACTACAGGTCTACAAAAGCTCACTGGAGTTCTTTGCATAAGCTCTGAGTAAGAGCACTTTTGGTGTGCAGAGGTCAAAGAAGGATACCTGTGGAGGTCATTCGCGCTTCGTCGTTGCTTAGGGGTTGAGATACTTCCCCCATCAACATACACATATACACACACATGCATATGCATACATACATACACACATGCATACACACATTTACACAAACATACACAGACAAACACATACACATATATACAAACACATATAGTCACATACACAAATATGCATACTCATGCATACACACACATACACATAGACAAAAATATACATACAAACACATACACACACATGTACATACACACACATACACATACACACACATTTACATACACACACATACATACAATCACATGCATACATACACACACATGCATATACAATATATGCATACATACATATGCACATATACACATACACACACATATACACATACACACACATATACACATACACACACATATATGTAAACACACATACACATATTCACACACATACACATATTCACACACATAAAGTCACATACACACATATATATACACATGCATACACACATACATAGACACACAGATATACATACACACATACAATCACATATACATACATACACACATATACACACATACACATACACACATAGAAACACACACATACACATATATGCAAACACATATACACTCACATGCATACAAAATGCATGTATACACACGCATATGCATACATAAATACACACATGCATACTCACATATACACATACACACACACATTTAGTCACATACACACATATACATACACACACATAGACATACACATATCTACACATACACACACACGTACATACACACACATAGATATACACACATACATATAGTCACATGCATACACAAGTATATGTATACATGCATACACACATGCATACACACATATGCACACACACATACACATACATACATGCATAAATTCACATACACACATATATATACACATGCATACACACACATACTCACACATGCACACATACACGTACATGCACACATATAGACACACATTCACATACACTCACATGCATACCTACACACACATGCATATGCATACATACATACACACACATGCATATGCATACATACATACACACATGCATATGCATACATACATACATACATACACACATGCATACACACACATACACATACACACACATATGTATACACACATACACATGCATACACACACATATACACATACATATATATACACACACATATACATACACATGCATAGAAACACACACATACACACACACACATAGGGGCACACATACACACACATGCATACATAAATACACACATGCATGGACACACGTACATACACATACAATCACATACACATACATACACATGCATAAACACATATACACACATACATATACATACACATATACACACATACACATACATACACATATACAAACATACACATATACAAACATACACATACATACACATATACATACAAGCACATACACATACACATACACACACATGTACCTACACACACATAGACACACACATACACATATACACAAACATACAATCACATACACACATATACACACATACATGCATACATACACACGTGCATACATGCATATACACACACATACATGCATACACACATGTATACACACATACACATGCATACACACATACACATGCATACACACATACACACATACACACACACACACACACATATATATATATATATATATATATATATATATATATATATATATATATATATATATATATATATATATATATATATATATATATATATCTAATACATTTTGTTTTATATGTACATATATTATGGATCATAGTAGACAACAAAAGGCTAAACTTACTCACATAAAGAATCTTATGAGAGGAAAAGTTTTGCCTGATTCCTTAGGGGCTATCATGCTTGAGTATGCACACATGCCCAATGAAAAATTACACTACATGATCCAAATGATTACCTAGTGGCCAGAGGAAGGCTTCTCTGTCGCTCCATTTGCAAGAAGAGAGCTTTCTGCACATAGGTATGTTTTCTCCTCTACTGCTCCATTTGCAAGAAGGCTCCTCTACTGCTCCTCTGACGATCGGAGGCTCATGATGCTTTTAGAGGAGGCCTACCAAAGCTTGTATGGCTAGATGCTGAGGAGTGGGAGATGATTCGCGATGCACAGTAGCAAACTCTTGACCAATATCATCAGTAGTGAGATGTAGTATCCATGCATCTAGAGGCAATTGGGGCGTCGCATGCAATGCATCATGAGTTTGTAAGTATCATTTCGGTGGATGAATTTGCTTATGTTAAGCACATTATGTCTATTGATTTCACGTTTTATGTATTTGTTGAAGGAGTTGGCAGTGGGTTGTCCTCCGACACGAGCAAAAGAGACTTTCGAATATCATCATGGGCTAGCTCCTTTGTTGTAGGACTTGAAGGGATGCAGTATGGTCATTTCATGGGATAGTCTACCGTGAGGTGAGCTTTTGAACTTGTTTTAATGTTTTGGTACTTCCTTCTCCCTTTGAAAAGTTTTCATCCTCAAAAACTACAAAGTGTATAGCTTCATTCAAAAGTATGGAATAAATTACTATACTTATCATAGCTATCTAATATTCGAGAACTATTATCCTTGTCTAAACCGTGAAAGTATCATTCACAAGAAGATGTACTAGAAAAATAATTCTAGGCTTGGTATTCAAACAAAAATCTTCTATAGGCATCCTACTGACCATCTATCCTAATATATTTATGAATTTCTTCGTGATGGAATGGTCATAAATTTTCACGTTTGCAAACAAACAAGTTCATGTTTACTTGTATTTGGAGAGGTGGCTTTAGCTTCAAGAACAATCAAGCACAACTACATATTAGGGTCATATCGATGCTAGCCATACCTATGGTCATCCATGACACTGATATGACGGTTGGAAGATGCTTGGAAAAATGTTAAAAACCCGATGCCAAAATAGCCGATGGAATATGCACTAGTATATTTGTCAGTATAGGCATCGATAATGCACAGGCAGATACCAATGCTTATTTTGATGACTATACCAATGGTTATACTAAAGCATATTTCGACGTCGTGTTTAATAAACCAAAAGATGACTCCCCTATTTTTAACCTAAAATTTGAGTCCCCAATTTTTCACTCGAATACGTGCACATACCTCCCCTCCATCTCCCCTGCACTCTGCCTCCCTCTTTGCTTCTTGCCTCTCCCCTCACACACATCCACCCTCCTCTCTGCACACACACATACATCTCTCTCTCTCTCCACATACACACACATCTCTCTCTCTACAGATGCACACACATCTCTGTCTCTCTCTCTCTTGCATTTTGGTAAGGGATGCACTCCCTCACCCTCTCTCTCTCTCTATTCCTTATTGTTTTAGGGTTTACCAATCTTCATTTCATTTTGTTTTGCACGAGCTTTTGGAGGTGGTTTTTTTTTTGACGAGAGACGACATCGATTGTGCATGCATGATGAGTGTTCTAGAGTTACATCGATGCGAGTGATCTACGTCCATGCATGTACTTTTTTGTTCTTTATTAGAGAGAGAGAGAGGAGAGCGAAAGAGAGAGATATTGAAAGATATATATATATATATATATATATATATATATATATATATATATATATATATATATATATATATATATATATATATATATATATATATATATATATATATATATATATATATATATATATAACACAACATTGATGCAAAAAAAGAAAACAAAAAAGCATACAAAAAACCTTAATTGATAGATAGAGAGAGAGAAAGAGAAAATGAAATGAGATGCTGGTTAATTTTTGAGAGAGATATATATTGAAAGAGAGAGAGAGAGAGAGAGAGCGAGAGATTGAAATATATATATATATATATATATATATATATATATATATATATATATATATATATATATATATATATATATATATATATATATATATATATATATATATATATATATATTAAAAACAGAACATTGATGCAAAAAAGAAAACAAACATACAAAAAAACTAAATTGATAGATAGAGAGAGAGAGAGAAATGAAATGAAATGTTGGTTAATGTTCGAAAAGAGACAGAGAGGGAGAGAGAGAGAGAGAGAGGGAGATAAAATCAACATGTAATGAAATTTCGGTTTGGGAGAGAGAGATAGAGAGGGAGAAAGAGAGAGGAGAGGGAGATAAATTAAAATGTAATAAAAGTTTGGTTAGCATTTGGGAGAGACAGCAAGAGAGAGAGAGAGAGAGAGAGAGAGAGCATAGAGAGAGGGGGAAGAGCAAGAGAGAGAGAGAGAGAGAGAGAGAGAGAGAGAGAGAGAGAGAGAGAGAGAGAGATACATACACACACATATGCATACACACATACACATATACACACACATGCATATGCATACATACACACACACATGCATACACACATTTACACAAACATACACAGACAAACACATACACATATATACAAACACATATAGTCACATACACAAATATGCATACTCATGCATACACACACATACACATAGACAAAATTATACATACATACACATACACACACATGTACATACACACACATACACATACACACACATTTACATACACACACATACATACAATCACATGCATACATACACACACATGCATATACAATATATGCATACATACATATGCACATATACACATACACACACATATACACATACACACACATATATGTAAACACACATACACATATTCACACACATAAAGACACATACACACATATATAGACACATGCATACACACATACATAGACACACAGATATACATACACACATACAATCACATATACATACATACACACATATACACACATACACATACACACATAGAAACACACACATACACATATATGCAAACACATATAAACTCACATGCATACAAAATGCATGTATACACACGCATATGCATACATAAATACACACATGCATACTCACATATACACATACACACACACATATAGTCACATACACACATATACATACACACACATAGACATACACACATCTACACATACACACACACGTACATACACACACATAGATATACACACATACATATAGTCACATGCATACACAAGTATATGTATACATACATACCCACATGCATACACACATATGCACACACACATACACATACATACATGCATAAATTCACATACACACATATATATACACATGCATACACACACATACTCACACATGCACACATACACGTACATGCACACATATAGACACACATTCACATACACTCACATGCATACCTACACACACATGCATACATACACACACATGCATATGCATACATACATACACACATGCATATGCATACATACATACATACATACATACACACATGCATACACACACATATGTATACACACATACACATGCATACACACACATATACACATACATATACATACACACACATATACATACACATGCATAGAAACACACACATACACACACATAGGGACACACATACACACACATGCATACATAAATACACACATGCATACACACATGTACATACACATACAATCACATACACATACATACACATGCATAAACACATATACACACATACATATACATACACATATACACACATACACATACATACACATATACACACATACACATACATACACATATACATACAAGCACATACACATACACATACACACACATGTACCTACACACACATAGACACACACATACACATATACACAAACATACAATCCCATACACACATATACACACATACATGCATACATACACACGTGCATACATGCATATACACACACATACATGCATACACACATGTATACACACATACACATGCATACACACATACACATGCATACACACATACACACACACATGCACACACACACACACACACACACATATATATATATATATATATATATATATATATATATATATATATATTTCTAATACATTTTGTTTTATATGTACAGATATTATGGATCATAGTAGACAACAAAAGGCTAAACTTACTCACATAAAGAATCTTATGAGAGGAAAAGTTTTGCCTGATTCCTTAGGGGCTATCATGCTTGAGTATGCACACATGCCCAATGAAAAATTACACTACATGATCCAAATGATTACCTAGTGGCCAGAGGAAGGCTTCTCTGTCGCTCCATTTGCAAGAAGAGAGCTTTCTGCACATAGGTATGTTTTCTCCTCTACTGCTCCATTTGCAAGAAGGCTCCTCTACTGCTCCTCTGACGATCGGAGGCTCATGATGCTTTTAGAGGAGGCCTACCAAAGCTTGTATGGCTAGATGCTGAGGAGTGGGAGATGATTCGCGATGCACAGTAGCAAACTCTTGACCAATATCATCAGTAGTGAGATGCAGTATCCATGCATCTAGAGGCAATTGGGGCGTCGCATGCGATGCATCATGAGTTTGTAAGTATCATTTTGGTGGATGAATTTGCTTATGTTAAGCACATCATGTCTACTGATTTCACGTTTTATGTATTTGTTGAAGGAGTTGGCAGTGGGTTGTCCTCCGACACGAGCAAAAGAGACTTTCGAATATCATCATGGGCTAGCTCCTTTGTTGTAGGACTTGAAGGGATGCAGTATGGTCATTTCATGGGATAGTCTACCGTGAGGTGAGCTTTTGAACTTGTTTTAATGTTTTTTAGTTGTTGGTTATGAACATCATTTTGATTTGTTTGATTTCATGAATGTGCCTTGTTATAACACTGCAGATATATGATAACCAAAACATTGAACTTGTTTTAATGTTTTGGTTGTATATGATTATCACATATCTGTTTGTACATTACTTTTCATTGTGCTCTTGCATATCTCTTTTATGTTCGCCAATGTGTTTTGCTTTATCAAATCCTGTTTTGGTTTTTTGTCATACAAGTACATGGTCCGGCAACCACTAGAGTACATGTCATTGACATATACTCGGTTTTTTTTGGGCAGAGTGTATTGTCCCTTGCTACACAATAACATTGTCATGTTGTTGTAGCAAGGGACACTGCACTCTACCCCAAATAAAAATGTAGATATGGTCATCGGTATAGGCATCAGTATTGCCAGGGACATACTGATGTGTATACCGTTGGTATGGTTAGGGACATACTGATGCATATATCGGTGCCTATATAGAGGCTAATACCAATGCATATACGGGTGCCTATATAGAGGCTTATACTGATGATTATACCGGTGACTATATAGAGGCTTATACCAATGCTTATAACAATGTTATGAAACTGACACTTATACCAATAACTATTGTGATGCCACAAACATTTTTTGCATGTTAATTTTCACTTGTATGGGGCTCATATGCTGTAGCAAAAGTATAAAAGTATGAATTCTGAGGTGTTTCTTAAAGGTACATCTTTTCATTTCTTGTTTGTACCTTAAGAATTTTAAATTCCTCCATTAAAATTGTTGCATATCCTAAAGAAAGCATGTCTTGGTTTTAAACTTGAGATACTAATGTTGTATCTATAGGGGGATTGAACTCATGAACTACTGGTAAGGAGTATGATGGGCTAATTACTTCCACCAAAAGCAATCCTACTTAGGATATCTCATAAAAAGTTCCTTTGGAACCATCTCTTGGTATCCCTTATACTTAGTGTTAGCAATAACTATGTTATGTTTTCTACACTAATTTATGCATGACATTGGGCCAGACAAAAAAACTTTGCACCGAAAGATTTTATAAGTCATCCAATAACTTAGCTGTATTGAGGTGCTCACTACTTCACATATACATTTCTTCCTTACCATTTATATGGAAAGGGAATATATTCAAACCTTGCCAACTTATTTCATCTAGCAAGGTTTTTACTTGCCTTAATGTAAACTTCTCCATTAAGCATAGTTGTAATTTACGAGGGAATCTCTAGGTATTTAGATTTCGTTCTTCCTAAAGGTCTTGCTTTTATTCAAAAGTGGACGATCTATGGGGAAGTATATTTACTTAGCTATTTCCATCTTCTTGTGTGAAATAAAAATTGACACATGTACTTCCGTGCAAATGCACATGTTTACATGGAATAAATGTTCCAAACGATCTATTGCTTCTATTATGCTTATAATTCATGCACTTCAAGCTCCTTTTGTGCATCCACATGTGCTTTCCTTCAATGCATCATCACTATCATACACATGTTGTTGTGCATCTTAATTGTTTCTAATTAGGAGTAAACTTGATATGTGAACAAGGGAAAGCTTTGAACTTGAATTTGTGCATTAAGGCCATCCCTTTGTTAAAGAAATTACACAAATAAATTCTTTTTTTTGCATTGCATATATGCATGCAAGTGCTTAAGGTGCTTGACTTGCTTTCAAACCATGAATGTTTTCCTCTTTGAAGTTTTAAATACCTTATCTTTGCATGTATACTTGTAATAAATCACCAATTGAATTTTTATCTCATGATTCAATTATGTGTGTGTGTGCAAACATAGTGGTAATTAAGGAAAACAAAAATCAAACATAAATTTAAAAAGTACTTAGCTTTGTAATAAGCTTCATCCTTTCCTTTCCCTTGAGAGGAGCCCTTCTTGATCTTTATCTTGGCATCCTTGCTTCATAATGCTCCACAAATTCTTGGGTGTATTCTCTTCCATTCCATAAATGGAAAACACGATAAAGAAAATGTGATAGCTCCTTATGCATACGAGAAAGAAGACACGTTAATTGTCTTTGATTGGAGAAGATGACAAACACTTAAACACTTAATAGAAAGTGATGCTTATGGAGGAAGAAAATAGAAACCAAATAAAATTAATGGGTAATTCCCTTGGATTATGGTTGAAGGAGTTCCATGCCCTCTTGGTTGTCACTTCTTTCTTTCTCCTTCGTCATGCCCCATATGAAGGATCAAGAGAGAACATGCTCCATGCTTCCTTCAAATGCTCCCAACAATAGCTTAGGTTTGCCCTCTTATAATGTTTGAATCTCTCCTTGGAAGGCAAGAGAACCATTTCTCTCTTTGAGTAGATTATGAGGGCATGCAGTTTATTTGATTCTCAATAAGCAGAAAAAATGGAGCTCTTCAGGATATCTAACTATGCAAAAAAAGGGCTTTTTTTTTAATAGAAGAGGGACTAGAGTTGAGAGTTGTGCAAAGAGTGGGGTGCTATCAAAGAGGTGCCTTTGTCCTATATAAGAGGGTAACTCGCAAAAATCCAAGCTATAGGTAGCACTCCACTTCAATCTCTACATTATCAACAAGAAGGAGAGAAGCTCTTCTTGCATGCATGCAGGCTTAAGTGAATAAGTGTCTAATTGTTCACAGTAATAAGGGCACATGCTTGCTTCTATGGGGCTCCATTGGCTGAGTGTGAGCTGGTTGGGGGGTATCCATATGAGAAGCCTCTCAAAATGTTTTGGCACATAGAAGAGAAAAAGAATGCTTCTAAATTCATGCATCGGTGGAGGTAGTTGAGAGGTCTATAAATGATAAACGTTCCCCACTCGCAAGGTCTAAGACTTGGATATGGCTCTGATGCCATTGTTGTGCCCACACAACATAAGCTAAAGAATAATCTAATTAGCAAGATGATCTAGATACTCTAGAAACATAGTCTAAGCCCACAAGGGGTTGAGAGATGTATGTAACTCCACCCATGAATATACTTCTTAGCCAAGGGGGGAAATGTGAGAAGAGATTTCCAAGTGTCCCCTCCATATGGATTCTAATCCAAGGTCTTCTAACCTTGGGAGTCACATGAAATCACATGGATCACATGGATTCTAAAAGGATTCATCTCCAAGTCTGTATGTGCAAATCTAATGGCTTGAGAGTCTTCTATAAGGGTTAAATACCATACCGTTAGGAAATATCAATCCTAAGGGTCAAAAAACTTCAATTGAGAATAAATAAATCAAAATAACTCAAAGGTTCAAACCATAGTCTTGGAGATACTTTCCCAAGGGGTTCTCAATAAACTCCAAGGGTTCTCCAAGTGACTTTGGACCCTCAAAATCCATGGCTTTTGTACCTTGGACTCATTATTATACAAACAATCGATCTAATATGAATTTAATCTTCTCCTCATCACTTGAAATGACATGTTTAGAGATGGTCTGCCCTAATATTTTGCTTTGTCACACCATGAAGACACACTTCTTAGGATTTAGGCACACTTTATATAGTCTATACTTTCTGAAAAAATTGGGGGTGACCTATTTCCATAGCCTTGGTTTTGTCAGCCATAGAAATTGGTAGAGCGATCACCACCACAATTGAGACATCACTAATTGGTGGTGGGGATATTATTCAGCTCTTACTTCAATTCAGTTCATCGTCAATAGACAGAGCTATTCCAGCCATCATCTTCTCCGTGTGTCTTGCTACATTTGTGCTCCTTGTGTGTGCTTCTTGTGTGTCTCTCGCACTTCTACACACACCCAATAGAAACTCAAGAATAAATTCAATCTCTTACTTGTACACTATCTTGCTATAAAATTAGAGGGGGATGCTTGCATGGCTAGGAGAGGATCTATCTACATCTTCAATGAAAACCTAGGAAAAATCAACTACTTTGGGCTTGAAGTTCTTGATACACAAACTCAAGACTCAAGGAGGCAGGATACAAGTAAATCCAAGGGGGAAAACCATGAGCCTCAAGATGAAGATGAAACTATGTGCTAAGAACCTTGTTCTTAACCAACCTTATGCATAATAGGAAAGCAACTGAGGTTCCTTCTTACCATTCTATGGATACCAAGGATTCCTTTTACAAATTTCCACCTTTAGGGGGAGTTGCTTCAGTATTCATTAAAGTGCGAGAACTTAGATCCTCTAAAGTCCACGATGTATCTATCTATGAGGATCCTATGAAGTGGATGTTTTGGCTCTTATTTGACGAATATCAAGGAAGATATCTCTATCAAGGTCAACCTTTGTTTGTTAATGGCTTGCCTTGGGCATGTATATTGATTCCTAATGCATCATTGCAAATACCTAAAGATAACTAAACGAGAACTAGAGATTCTTGCTTCACACATGCAAATTCCTATGAGGGACATAGGAATCACCATGAATATGTCGCTAAATTCAAACAGATTCTTCAAGTAGAAAAAGTAGATGATTTCTTCACATAGTATGAGGCACTCAAGATCACTTTGAGAGGATCTACCTGAGTGTGATTTCAATCACTTCATATAGAAAACTTCAAGAACAAACACTATAAGATCAGCCCCATTTTTGCGTACATAGAGTGTGCTTTCAATCGGACTACATGTGAAGCCAAGAGCAATCAAGTGCTTATGGATTTTGTCATACCATGCACGTGGAGCTTGCTTGAGACCATACAAGGCTTTATGCAAGTGACAAACCATATGCTCTTTCCCTTTCATAGCAAATCCAAGAGGTTCCTTCACATAAACCTCTTCTTGCAAATCACCATTCAAGAAGGTTGTTTTTATGTCCAACTGATGCACTTTCCAACCTTGATGGGCAGCCAATGCAACCACGGTATGAATGGTAGTCATGCATGAAGTAGGTGCAAAAGTTTCCTCATAGTCAATGCCATATTGTTGCGCATATCCTTTGGCAACCAATCTAGCTTTGTAGTGATCAATGTTACCATCAGATTTTCTCTTAATCTTGTAAACCCACTTTGTACCAATGGCATTCTTTCCCTTTGGCAATTCACATAACTCCCAAGTACCATTCCTATGTATGGAATCCATTTCTGATTGCATAGCACTCATCCATTGTGGATCATCACATGCATCTTCAAAAGAAAGTAGCTCTTCATTACATGCTGTAGCAATAACTGGGCTGAATTTCATGCTCATTTTCAGCCATATTTTGACGCAAATGTTCAGCCATATGTGGTTTGAAATTTCTAGCAGTTTGGATATTTTTTGGCTGAAAAATTTCAGCCATGTTTGGCTAGAAATTCTCTGCATTTTCAGCTCTATTTTGCTTGAATTTTCAAGCCTTTGAGCCTCAATTGGCTGGTCTACATGGCCATAGTCAAGCGCACCATTTTGAAACAAAGGCATGAGTGTATCGAACACATCTTGTGAGCTAACTGTTGGTTGTTTTTTGCATAACTGAAATTAAGTTCTTCTTTATATCGGGCACATACAATGCATTTTTCAAGAGAATCACACCTCCATTTGTAGCCGTAAGATCAATTTCTCCTACTCCAATGATAGGATAAGAGGCATTGTTTGCACACACCACATGTCCTCCTTTGTTGCTTCTTTCAAAGAGGCAAAATATCTTTTGCATGATGTTATGTGGTTTGAAGCACCACTATCAAAGAACCAATCCAAATCAGCCTCACTCACAACCATACATTTAGAATGCAAAGAAGCATCATAATGAAATGTAACAACACATGCCAAAATTCTTAGCCATGTTAGCTTCATCATTCTTTATATTTGCTGAATTTTCAATAATAGACATGCCGGATTCCTTCTTCTTTTCATTGCGTTTAGCAAGCTTTCTACAGTCATCAATAGTATGACCAACCTTTCGACAATATTTTCATCTCTTCTTCTTTTGCAAATCACCACCATTAGAGGAATGAGTGGAAGAGGAAGGTTGAGGCTTTGGCTTTGATGAACCCAAAGTTGAACCATACTTGCTTTTCCCCTTTTGAGAGATAGCAAGTGCTTGCATTCGCTCAATGAAACCACTCCTATTCACTCTAGATTGCTCTTCTCACAAAAGAAGAGACACAACCTCATCAAATGCATACATATTGGGATTCCCTTTTGCAACCAAACGGAGTGTAGTAACAAAGCTTTGAAAAGATTCTGGTAATCCTTTCAACAATGTAGAAATGAGTGATGCATCCGGAATGATCTCATTTATGTTTGCCAATTGCTCTTTCAAGTCCTTGATGCATGTCACATACACATCCAACGACTCATTTTCAGCCATACATACATCCTCAAGTTGCTTCCTCAAGTATGCAACACATGCTTCATTACGCACGACATACAAATAAGTAAGAGTGTCCCATGCCTGTCGCGATGCAGAACATGACCGAATGTGTGGAACTCTATGATGCTTCACTGAAAGCACAATCAAAGCATGAGCTTGAGCATCTTTTCCATCCCATCTAAGTTGCTCCTGTGTAGGTGGAGAAGGAGAAACCACTGTACTTGAAGAAGAAGCTCCATCTGTGACAGTAGATTGTGAAGTAGAAGAACTTGCGGGTCTTCAATCTACATCTGCCACTGTGTTCGAAAGTTGGTTAGCAACAAGAACATGCTTCATCATGTAAGACCACATCAGATAGTTGCGGCTTGAAGCATGCCAAACAAGTCATTGCTGCCTGCCATTTCACAAAAGAACAAGAATGTGACAAAATCTTTACTTCAACGAAAGCTGAAATGAATGCTGAACTTTCAGCTCACAAACTGTCACTCTAATGGAAATTTTGACTAGACGAATGGCTTTGAAATGGGGGTAAAACCTCAGTGCAATGGGTGGAAATGCTTCTTGGCTGCTGAAATTCACTATTCTATGCTCGGAAGTCGATTTGCACTGTTAAAAGTGTGCGCACACCGTGACACGAAAAACCAAAACTTGAAAAGGAGTTGAACCTGCTCTGATACCACTATTGGGTGTGTGTAGAAGTGTGAGAGACACACAAGAATCACACACAAGGAGCACAAACGCAGCAAGACACACGAAGAAGATGATGGCTGGAATAACTCTCTCTATTGATGATGAACTGAACTAAAGTAAGAGCTGAATAATATCCCTAAGTACAAAGTACCACCACATATGAGAGTATCAAGTATGTGGTAACATGGGGAGAAAAACCTCTAGTCAGCACTAGAGTAAAAAGTGCCCATGTATAGGGAAAAGGTTCACATCAAAGCTACTCGAGGAACACATAAGTGTACTAGTTTCATCATATAATAATCCTATGAGTCCTTGAATTGATGAGCTCTATGCCCATTTGATCTTTCATAGCTGAGAAGGATTTCATATTCCCCCTGAATCTTAGACAATAATATTGTCTTTTTGTGTAGATCTTGCATCTACATGGCTATATACATTCCCATGTCTATGATTTCTCTCTAACTTGGGAAGTGTGTCAAATAAGAACCTAGGTCTTAGATTAGATGAAGTGACACTTGCCCTCATAGATACCCAACTTGTCTCAATTATTCTTGTGAATGGTATTGTGTTATGCCCTAGTGTACTTTGTGACTTTTCTTTGCCTAATATGTGACTAGCTCTCAAAATCATATAGTCCCAAAGTTCACGTGCTTGTGCTTCAAGCCATGGATTCTCACAAGCAATATATGCAATAGAAATTCAATGGTTCTTCTCACAGAGCTCTTTGCACAAGTATTCATTCCCTATCTCTAAGTGTAAGGTATGGGATATTACTAGCTTTGTCACCTTAAGTGGACTCGTTAAAAGCAGAGCCCACATTTAGATATCTTGAGTATGGGAGAAAGTGGTTAGTGTTGGATCAGTACTAGCATTATTTCCACACTTGAATACAAGTCCTTTTGGAAAGAAGACAACCGTCAATGAGCTCACAATTATCCTATTACTCTTTTTGAGTCTCGTGTGTGATTTAATATTGGTCATTATTCTAAGTGCTTTGAAGACGAGTCCGTCTTTCATTGGACACTTCCCTTTAGTATCTTGATGGGGATAGTATGAATTTGATCTTTACAATGTATGGATGTAGAGACAGATGTGTCTAGTGATATACTCTCTTGATACTCTAAGTATGAAATGTATCACCACAGTTTTCAGAGACAAGAGTGATCCTCACTACACTTGTTCTTCATCATCACTTTAGAAACAAATTAGTTGACATTTGTATTATACCCATTAATTTTCCTTGTACGTGAGTGCACAAGAGACAACCTCAAGCTTCAAATCCTCTATCCTTATCTCTAGTGGCTCACTTAGAGAGTGCAAATTACTATAGAATTCCCCCTTCAATGTTTTAAAACCCTAACCTTTGAATATGAGAGATAGAATACCTAAATGATGTGATGAGATCTAAGGGTAAGTCTCAAGATACCTTGCACACTTAAAGTGAGAAGGCCTCAACCTAGCTCTATCACGTGTGTATTTTCTTTATGAAGCAATATGTAGCCACGACTTGAGCTCCCTAAGTGTGCCTGGGCACTAGGTGCCCTCAATTCTTAGGTACCACTTTTTTTTTTAACTTATCCAATCAATTTCTTGATGTGAGGTGTAATCTTAGGTTTTGAGCTCCTCGCTCTGGGATAGGGTCATACGTAAAAAGACATTCAAACTTCAAGATTCATTGGCTTCCATAAGAGATAGGAAAACTATTTTGTGTATTTTTACAGAAATATGGTCCCTTTCCAAAGAGCTTGACTTTCCACTAGATGTGTGATCTCTAATGTCTTCTCACAAGTGCAATATTACCTTGGAAACTTACTTCTTGGTACTTCAACGACCAATTAATACCCTAACATATTAAGGAAGACGCCTTTTGCTTTGTCTTCTTTTCTGGATGAAATTGGTCTTGTATTATTCTTTGTCAGCTTGTGATCCTCATTAGACACCAATTCTTTCCCACAAATCTTCAAGCAAATTATGTGTTGGTTGGTAGTTAAACGGCTTTGTAGAAGCCTTTGGACTTGAATTCATCCCTTATTTGTCCTACATAACAACCAAAAGCTTCCTCAAAACTAGGAAATCACCTTTTTCATACTTGAGGTTTGTTTGGGCTAGTGAGCTTGTATAGTTCCTTACATTCCTGAAGTCTTCTAGGCTCTAATTGACACAAAAATATCTCCCAAATCCTTTGTGTACATTTCACAATTTCTTGACATTGTAGGGAAATAATGAGTGGTAATGGTAAAATTTTCTCCCAATTTGGACTTGATTGAG